>CM076576.1:916872805-916938554 GCA_034641835.2 Pinus albicaulis
GAATGTCCATGGAACTCGTTAACAATATAAATGTTTGGTTCAACCCTCCGGGATTCGCACGTACGTTTAGAATATTTCTGTGAAGAAAGTGAAACCGTCAAGTTAATTAGCAGGACGGGATTCTGGTCCATAGTTTTCATTAATGGCCTTTGAAGAAAGACTAAGCATCAATTTAAATGATGCCACTCAATCAGTAATGGAAATTGATGCAGGGGAGTGCTCAGATTTAGCTGATGGGTTGTGGGATAAGTTGAATGAGGATTTGAAATTAGAAATATTGGCTCGGCTTTCTGCCAAAAGTGTTTATAAATTTCGTTGCATCTGTAAAGAATGGAATGAGCTACTTTCTAATGAATTCGTAAGTAATATATGGGTCAATGCACCTGTGAACAAAGAGCCATTATTAATTGTGCGCGATGTCTTTTGTTCAGTTCCTTCAATGGCGTATTGCTTCTACACAAAGACTTGGAAACCCTGGTTTTCCATACCCATGATGAGTATCTATCCTCGTGGATCAGCAGCAGGCCTGCTGCTGTTAGACATAAATTATGTCGATTTTTCTTCATACGTATACAATCCTTATACACGGACACACTTCAAACTCCCCCCCATGTTACTTATAAGTGACTTCCCAAGCCAATCCCCAGTCACCAAAGCCATTGTGGAAACTGACAGTGACAGTTACAAAGTAGTGGCGATGGGGATGCTTCTTGACGGTCCAGGTCCAGCTTCATCTGTGGTGGAAATCTACGAATCGCGTAGCAAGACATGGAGAATTGCTGGATATATTCCACTAGAGTTCGGTGTAGCGATTGACTTCATTTTGCTGGAGGATACCTTGTACTGTCTAACAGTACAAGCGCAGAACAAGGGGATTTTGGGTTTCAGCAATAGTGCACCAGCTGATCTGATAACTGTGTCTTTTGTACCGGGTCGCGAATTCTGGTGTTTTTGTACCGTTTCCAGAACTGCTGAGAAATTCTACGATAACTCACTTAATCGTCTGCGGGTCGCGAATTCTGGTGGCAGCGAGAATAGGCGTCCAAGATTTGTTGGAGGGGCAGGATATGATCAGTACGACTGTTACTGTTTGGGAGCTTGGAAAAGACCACAGCCTCGGATCCTGTTCGTGGAAGGAGATAGCAACGATGCCTCCATCGTTATATCAAGATTTGATGGGGTCATCGGCTTGGTTCCAGTCCGTAGGTGTGGGCGAAACTCGAATCTGCTTCAAATCGCTTTCAAATAAAGATGACAGAGAAATAACAGATTTGATCGTTACCTATGATTTAAGCAACAACTCATGGAGTCGGCTTCCCCTCTGTCCAACACGGCAGTGGAGGCATCAAAGTCTCATGGCCTTTCAACGGAGACCCAACATGGGCGTCGACTGAAGCGCCGCATAATATGGTTTTAACACGCTCTATCCCCTTTTGTATAGCGGTGTGGTTTGTTTCTGAGTATTTTGTTCTACCATCAATGTTTTCACAAGTGATAATATGGTGATGGTGAGAACTGAGAATACTTAGTATTATTTCTAAGTTATAAGTTTATTTTTACTTTCTTCTTCTTTATCAGAATTTATTCAGAGTACTTTCTGTACAACTTGATTAAGATATTAGTTATTTTAATAAAAAAATTATATTTTTGTTTAATTATTTTATTTTCTGTTATTTATTTGGTTAATAAAACAATTTTAATATATAAAAATCGAGTATATTGAATAATCTCTACCACTCAGATGATGATTGTGTAAAGATGATAATACAACTTTGATCAAATTTGACAAAACAAATGGTTACTGTTTATTTTTTATTAGCTTACGTGAGTGATAGGTTATTGCTTCAAAATTTCTGATTTGATGAGGCTTTTTCTACGGAGAAAATAATTTGGTTTGGATGGCAAAATTGTCAGTAGAATCCAGTAAATTAAAATTGTAAAAATTTGATGTTGAAAGTGGTTGAATTTTTTTATTTTTTTTCTTTTGGTGAAAATAGATTTAACACTAAAAAAAATCTGAATACTCAAAATTTTTTGACAATTGTAATCTATTAATAATTGTAAACTTGTTAAACTAAAAAATTTGATATTAATAATTAGATATATTTCAAATAAATATAATCGCATAAATTACTGGATTTTTTCAAAATACTATCAAATTTTTCATTAATTTACAGCTAAAAATTGTAATCTTGTTAAACTACTATATTAGATATTAATAATTAAATATATTTCATGTAAATATAATTACTTGTTAAAAGGCAATTTATTTTCTATATTTAAGAAATTAAGTTAATCATATTCTTGTATATACATTTAATTTAAAAACAAAAATTGTATTATTTTAATGGCGATGGTGAGTAATATAACTTTACCTTTAAAAATAGTAATGTGTTATAAAATTTTATTTATTGGTAAATTATAAAAAAAATTCTAATTTTTATAATTTTAAAATTTTATATAATAATTAAACATTTTTTTTTTTTAATTTAGAAATTTGTTTTTAACTTTGAATTTTTTTCTATTATATTATTATTAAATAGCAAGAAAATAAAAAAAATAACTTTAGCGTTTAAAAATAGTAATTTGTTGTAAAATTTTATTTATTAGTAAATTATAAAACTTGTTTTTATTTTTATAATTTTATAATTTTATATAATAATTATTGAAGCATTTTTTTTAAATATAGAAATTTGTTTTTAATTTTGAAATTTTTTCTATTATATTATTATTAAAAAATAAAATAATAAAAAGTATATTATAAAGAAATAATTGGATTTCCTACATTAATTTGGTGTTTTGTTTGGTCATGACCATTAAAATAAATTACTTTAATCTATAACTTTCTTTGAAGAAGTCGAAACACAAAAAACCATGGACCCTCTAGGTTAGGTTCTTGTAAGATCCCTACATTGAAGAAATTGAGTGTTCCATTAATCAAAAGATATAAAACATTATATAACTCATATAGTCATTTGAGAGAACATGCCTAAAATATGCAAAACACAATTAGAAAATTCCAAGACATTGCCAATATTAATTGACATATAAAAAAATTAAATTAAATTACCCATATAATTATTAACATAACATAACCCAGTTTTCTTCACAAATTATTAATAAATCACTTGCATGTATTAATAAGTGCGGCATGTATAAATATTCTTTCTTATACTTGTTTATACCAATATAGATTCGGTCATGGCTTACGAGAGTGGACTGTGTCATTAACCCAAATTTAATTAGAAGAGTCTTTCATTTGATGAATCGAGAGTTGATGTGACAGCTCCTAATCAGCCCCTCCAGTGACCCCTCTTTTCTCCGGCCCGATCGTGGACCCCACGGAAGACGACGACGCACCCTCCTCTCCGCGAACGGCAATGGAAAGCAACTAGACGGTGGACCCCGCATCGCATCCTCAGCCACCTATCTCTTGGCGTCGCTCCTCCCCTCTGCCACCCACGACCAGGAGCCACCTATTACACAATCAATGTTGAACAAAAGACACTTCCTTTTCCCGTTTCGATTCTTCCTCCCTGTATCATGCACTCGGTTTGGTTCTCGGTCCTCTATCGAGCTACGCACCGAAGTCAAATTCGGAGAGGGCGTCCAACGTCAAATACAGGGAAAGAGAAATACGCTCTCGCTTTCGCTTTCTACAGGGCCAGTCCAGCTATCATGCTCTGCTCTACCATGTGGAGCTGAAATTTAAAGCTTGAAATGGTAATTATTTATTTCATAATGCCTTTCCAATGTCAGTTGTTCGAATCTCGACCTGCAAAGATAGTTGATACACCAGCCTTTCATATCCCAAAAGAAAGGAAAGGAAAGGAAGATTGCTTCTTTCAATTTATTTATTAGGTGCAAGTGCAAATTACCTGGTAAACGCGTAAAGCTAAGTACATGACGAAAAATAAGGGCATCATGATTTTTAGATTTGTTTTTAAACTGAGGATGTGAATGATTCTGCATCATCCATACCTGTAGTGAGTGGTTTTGTGACCTGGCAGAGGCTTTGACACATCCTATAAGAAATCGACTCCCTTCAATCCTGAGACTCGCTGGTTTTGTGCGGGGGTCGTTCGCCTTGCATGCCTAAGTCCCCGCTCAGACTTGGTCGTGGGTTTGAAGCTCGTGGACGTAATTTTAGATGAGAGGGATCCTAGAATTGTTGCAGCATGAGACAAGGTAATATATTTTGTACCGAGGTTCTAAATATGTACATTTCCAACGTTTTGTGTTGTATTTCATATTAGCAATATCTGGAAAGGTTTGACATCATTTTGAGGCAGTTGAGTAGAAACTGAATTTTCCTTGGTAGGGGATTTGTGTGTGTATGGGAGAATGTTGTTGACAGTCTTATTTTTCTTCAAAGGAATACTATTATTAGTGGCTTATGCTTTTCTCTTGTTGTAATGTATACTTTTTGTTTAATTTTCTCAGTGAAAAATTGGAATTCTTTGTGTGAATAACTAGGATTTGTCTTTTGCGAAGGAAATAATGCAGCTTGAGAACTTCTGCAAAAATAAAGTTTCAAATTCACATTGTAAGCATGGATCATTTTGGTGCCAATGCTCGCTTCTATTTGTTCTAAAAGTAAATGGCTACTGACTGCAGTCATTGGAATGAAAACAAGTCTCTTCCCACTAAATGTATTTGCAATTCAGGCAACGAAGCAGACAGATCATGGTAGCGTTCTATTAAGAGGAATTCGAGGGATTAAGCTTAGAATGTAATCATTCTTTTGATAAGAATCTATTTTCTGCCCAAGAGGGTACATTGTGTACTACAGAGGATGTTGGCTCGGAAGATATTCAATGCAATCAATTCAATAAAAAATGCAGCGACACGTTGAGCAATGACTCCCCAACTCAGCCGACTGAAGGCTTTAGCAATTCTGCACTTGCCTGTTCAGGTTTCTTATTAGGAACATCAAATGAACGAACTCATAGTAGAACTTATGGTCCTTTTGGGCTAACCGAGGAAAAATAAGAGTTCAACTCCTTATGCAGCAATGCAGTGTTCTTCATTCAGTTCTATTGTCAATGAAATTTCCCCAAAGAAAACATTCATGGAGAAGAAAGGAGCTGATCAAGACATGGCTGATAGAGAAACTGGAAGCCATTCTCGTATGATAGAGGTTGAAAATGAAGTTATTACTTTAATAGAGGCTCTCCGTAGCCAACACCAGGCTTTACAGGACCTTTATACAGAATTAGAGGAGGAATTAGAGGAGGAGAGAAATTCTTCGTCTACTGCAGCAAATGAAACATTGGCAATGATTTTGTGGCTTCAAGAAGAAAAAGCTGTTGTGTGTCTAGAGGCAAATCAATACAAAAGATTGGCTGAGGAAAAGCTTGCTCACGATATGGAATCTTTGGCATATTTTGAAGATCTTATATATAGGAAAGATGATGAAATTGCTGCTCTTGAGTGTGAAGTACAAGCATACAGACACAGGTTTATCAAGCGTGTCTAGGAGGGTGTATGTGCATGTGGGGTTGATCCATATCTATCATGGTTGTTGTTTTATGAACTACAATTTTGTTTTTCCTTTTTATTGGCATCCTCCTTTTCTTCTCTGTGACATGTCTATGATACTTTTGTATTATTTATGCATGTATATTAATGATACAGGGATGCTCAGAAAATTCTGTTGGGTCTGGTATATGTTGAAAAATTACTTTAAGCTATCCACAGTACACTGAGCCACTTTCTATCTCCAGAAATCAGTCAAGATCACAAACCATGCAGATAGCTGCCTTGCATTTTTGATTGAGAAGTCAAGTTCATCACCGTATTTTGGAAACAGAGAAAACTCAACAGCA
Organism: Pinus albicaulis; assembly: GCA_034641835.2. Taxonomy (NCBI): domain Eukaryota; kingdom Viridiplantae; phylum Streptophyta; class Pinopsida; order Pinales; family Pinaceae; genus Pinus; species Pinus albicaulis. Next base: position 916,878,634 of record CM076576.1, read on the forward strand.
AACCCGGATCTGAAGAAATTTAAGCCAGAATTAATAGAAATTTCGGGTCACACTCAGCCGTCCGTACGGCTGCCCAAAATCAGACGCAGAAAATTCATGAAGCAAGTTTAATAGAAATTTCGCGTCACATTTTTGATGACGTCAGCTGAATTTTTTGGCACCCGAAATTTTTATGCCGGTTGGTGTTATTTGTTTGAAGTCCGATGGATAATCATCAAAGGGTTCATTTGCAAAGTTTTTGATTAATCGATGAAATGCTGTGGTAAAATTTTTTAACATATTTTTCAAAATATGTTATATTACACATGCGTGAGTTTTTGAAATAGTGGAGCCCAAAGCATTTTAAAATGGGCGTATGTTTTTGATTAAATATTACACCATATATGAATCATATGGTATAGGCGAAACTTTTGATTTTAGTTTTTTTTTTATTTTACTTTTAAAATAAGTTTTATTTTAGTTTAGTTTCTTTTAGATTGTAAAAAGTGTCAAAGTTTCATGGCATATAAAAGGATGAAAAGGCCTGAGGGCATAGTTGAGAGTTGTAAGTTTTATTTTTACACACAGCAGAAGTGTAAAACATAATTTTGAATGGCATAGCAGTGCATTCATTTTTTTTTTTAGAGACAGAGTATTTTCTCAATACACAGCAGTGTGTTGTAAATGCACAGATAGAGTGAAATTTTAGAGTGTGAGTTTTGTATTGAACTGTGTTGTGAAGCAGTCAAAGTTTCTGTGTATTCCCTCAGTCAGAGGAGATTTTGTAACCAAAGTTTTGAAGTTTAATGAAATAGTTTTTAGAGTGAAAACTCTGTCTCCAGTGAAGAAATTTTTAATATTTTCTCTGTGTTAAAGAGGGGGAATTTTATTCTCCATTGTTGTTTTGGGATTTTAAATATTTCAACATGGTATCAGTGCTAGTCCAAGCTCTTTGAAGATCAAAGAAGCTGAAGGAAAGAAGTTCTTTGTTGCAGCAGCTTCTCCAGCAGTGTGAAGACTCAGCCAAAAAGACTTCAAGGTATTTCTCTATACAAATTTTGTGTTACTGTTGCAAAACAGTAAGTTATTTGAATACACAATCAAGTGTTTTTAAATCATAGTTAAGAGTGCAGAATGGCTGGAGCCAGCACTAGTATGGGTATGGAAAATATCCATCTCCCAATGTTTAATGGGAAAAATTATGACTACTGGTGAATAACTATGAGAGCTTTATTTGTCTCCCAAGACTTATGGGAATTTTTTGAGGATGGCTTTGAAGAGCCAGCAGATGAAGAAGAGTTTAATGATTTAACTCGGGCATAGAGAGAGTTGCTTAAGAGCAATAGGAAGAAAGACTCCAAAGCTCTCTTCTTATTGTATCAAGCAGTGCATGAGAGTGTGTTTCCAAGGATAGCAGCAGCCAAGAGATCCAGAGAAGCATGGGAAACTCTCAAGACAGCCTATCAAGGCATGGAAAAAGTGAAGACATCAAAACTTCAGTTGCTGAGGAGAGACTTTGAGACTATCTATATGAAAGAGTCAGATACTATTGACTCATTCTTCACTCATGTGATTGGAATGGTCACACAAATAAGATCTCATGGAGATACTCTTGAAGACAAGAGGATTGTGGAAAAACTCTTGAGGAGTCTACCCTCAAGATTCGATGTGATTGTCACCACCATAGAGGAGACTAAGGATCTCACAAAGTTCATAGTGGATGAGCTACATGCATCACTGATGACTCATGAGCAGAGATTGGGTAGGAGTGAAAACTCATCTCTGGAACATGCCTTTAAGACCTAGATGTCTTTCGGAAGAGGAAGAGGGCAAGGCAGAAGAAACAAGAGAGGAAGAGGGAGAAGCCAGAACATAGGTGGAAGGAACAGTCCAACAAATGCTCAAGGAAGGGGCAGCAATCCAAATCAGCATCAAGGCCAAGGCAACAACCAGCAAAGTGGTCAGCAGAATGCTCAAGGATAGAGGTATGATAAGTCCAATGTCCAATGTCACTATTGTAAAAAATATGGTCATTATGCTAATGAATGTAGAAAGAAGCAGCATGATATGGGAAATAGAACTAGTGCAAATTTCACTAGAGAAAATCTCAGCCAAGATAATTTGTTTTTAGCTTGTAATATGGCTGAAGAAAAGAATGAGGACTTATGGTTTCTAGACTCCGGTTGCAGTAACCATATGACAGGAAACTTAGCAATGTTTTCTATGCTAGATGAGAGTGTGAAGTCACAAGTCACACTAGGGATTGATAGTAAAGTGTCTGTTATGGGAAAAGGAAATGTAAATGTTTTAACAAGGAAAGGTGCAAAGAAATCCATAGCAGATGTTTATTATGTTCCAGGAATGAAGTGTAACCTCTTAAGTATTGGACAACTTGTTCAAAAGGGGTATAATGTATTTTTTGAGGATGATGTTTGTACCATCATGGAAAAACCACCCAGCAAAAAATGTATTGCTGAAGTAAAGATGACAAGGAATAGGATGTTCCCTCTTAGAATGAAAGTAGATTTGAAGAATGAAGAAAAGATAGCAGCAATGGCAAAAGAGGCTATCCAAAGCGAACCAAAAGATGAAAATTGGTTGTGGCACTTGAGATTTGGACATCTCAGCTTTGGAGGTCTTAATTTGTTGAAAAGAAAAGGAATGGTAAGAGGTTTACCATTGATAGAGAAGTCGGACAGCCTTTGTGAAGGTTGTATCTTGGGGAAACAACACAGAGAAAGTTTTCCTTTCGGGAAAAGCATAAGGGCAAAGGCACCCTTAGAGATTGTCCACTCAGATTTGTGTGGACCAATGCAAACTCCATCGCTTGCTAGCAGCCACTACATGTTAACATTCATAGATGATTTTACAAGAAAAACTTGGGTTTACTTTTTGAAAAATAAAAGTGAAGTGTTTGAAAAATTCTGCAATTTCAAAGCACTTGTGGAAAACCAAAGTGGGTTGCACATCAAAGTTCTAAGGACTGATAGAGGAGGTGAGTATATCTCTAAATATTTTCTACGTTTTTGTAGAGAAAATGGTATTCAAAAGCAATTTACAACTAGATATACTCCGCAGCAAAATGGAGTAGCTGAAAGGAAGAATAGAACCATAATGGACATGGTGAGGAGTATGTTAAAGGCAAAGCATTTGCCTAATGATTATTGGGCTGAAGCTGTACATTGTGCAGCATACATTTTGAATAGGTGCCCTACAAAAGCAGTGATGAACAAAGTGCGGGAAGAGGCATGGAGTGGCACAAAGCAAAGTGTCACACATATGAAGGTTTTTGGATGTGTGGCTTATGCACACATTCCAGATCATTTAAGGAAGAAGTTGGACAGCAAGGAGGAGAAATGTATTTTCATTGGATATAGTGAGGAATCCAAGGCCTACAAGTTATACAACCCATCCACCAAGAAGTTTATTGTGAGCAGAGATGTTCAGTTTATTGAGGAGGAAGCTTGTGATGGAAGCATAGAGAAAAAAGTGAATGTTAAACACTGTTTATCTCATGATGAAGATGATGATGAATTGGCTGAAATACATCCCCAAACAGCAGCACCAACACAAGAGCAGCAAGAGACACCCTTGAGGAGAAATGAGAGTTCTTCTCCAAGCACACCACAAGGAGGAAATTCAAGTGCTTCTTCAAGCATTTGTACACCTAGTGAAAGAGGTAAGAAGTTCAGAAATTTGAATGACATTTATGCATAAGAGGCAGCAAATGAAGGCATCAATTCTTTGTTTGCTTTATATTGTCATGTTGATGATCTTGTTCATTTCGAAGAAGCTATTAAGGATAAGAAATGGATAGAAGCTATGGATGAGGAGATTAATGCCATAGAAAGAAACAAGACTTGGGATTTGGTTGAACTCCCAAAAGGTAAAGATGTCATTGGAGTTAAATGGGTCTACAAGACCAAGAGTAATGCTGAAGGAAAAATAGAGAGACACAAGGAAAGGCTTGTTGTCAAGGGATATAAGCAGAAGCATGGGATAGATTATGAGGAAACTTTCGCACCGGTTGCTAGAATGGAAACCGTGAGAGCAGTGTTGTCCATAGCAGCACAAAACAAGTGGAAAGTTTACCAAATGGACGTGAAGTCAGCATTCCTCAATGAAGTGTTAATGGAAGAGGTTTACATTGAACAACCTCTTGGCTATGAGAAGAAAGGCCAAGAGCACAAAGTGTGCAAGTTAAAGAAAGCTCTTTATGGGTTGAAGCAAGCACCAAGAGCATGGTACAGTAGGATAGATTCCTATCTACTGGAAAATGGATTTGAAAAGTGTGAGGGAGAACCCACCCTCTACATCAAAGAAAAAGATGGAAAAATGTTGATTGTAGTTATATGTTGATGATGTTATTTTCACAGGTAATGATAGTGAAAAATATTGTCACATTTTTAGGCACTTGTACTTCGTTCAGTTACGTATTACTCTTATGCTTCTCTTCCTATAAAGATCCCCAAGAACATAATGTAAAGGTTTTTGTTGCCTTGCTGGGCATCTGCTGTTAGAGGGATTCATTCTGACTGTTAGAAAAGTCTTGGGAGGGAGTAGCAGAGTAGTTGTATGTAATAGGCTGGGAGGAGAAAGTCTGGGGTGTAACAACCATTGAGCCATATTGTACATGACTGGTTTTGCATCAATTAATCAAAGCACATTTCACAGGATCCTGGTCTATTACTATTGGTGATGTTCTTCTTTACTCTTGTTTATTACATTTCCATATTGTTCATGTTCTTACGGTAGGAATCGAATAATGGTATAGGATTCACCCTTGTTGGGTGCCCTATGCTCTACTGCTCTCCTACCTTTATGTTTTACGCTCTATATGCTATCTAAGATCGGCTTAGGTTGATTTAACCGGTGCGGCGGATGTTGTGCACTGAGTGATGTATGAATTAGTTGATGGCGTTCTTAGATGTTCTTGAGGGTTTAATTTTGGAAAATTTGGGAGCACACCTCTTGTAGCAGATAGTGTAGCCACTGTCCACTAGATCCTTGCATGACAGGTTACCTTTACGCTGATCCTTTGTTTATCTTATCTCTGTTTTCCCCTTGGAGTTGCTAAAGCAGACCTGGAGTTAAATGACCTCTGGTCTGATCTACAAGCTGCCCCTTTGTCTCTTTGAGAGCAGCCTCTGAGTATGTCCAAGCAGGTCTGGAGTTAAATGACCTCTGACCTGATCTATAGACAGAAAGTTGGTTGTCTTTCCTTCTTCCACTTTCCCTCCTTAATGTTCCACCCCATCATCTAATCTAAAGATCCTCTAGTATTAGATGACTTGCCCTTTGGAAGCCTTGGCTAGTGGATGCCAGTAATTTCCTTTCATGACTCCATAGCCCAATGGATGGAACTTTCTTGGCCAATCCTCCTTGCTGAAACATCCTACTGCTTTGTTCCTTTTCTCTCGTTGCTTTCCCAGTCCATGATCTCCTAACCAACCCAACAACCCTCCAACCAAATTATTTAAACCCCCCTCTGTGCTTCATAACTAGCCTAACATCTTATTTTTGAGCTTCAAAGATACATCATTCTTTGCTCTATCTGGAGATCTCTCTCCGGGTCCAGGAGGGCTAGATCCTAGGGCCCCAAAGTGGTTCTGATGTTGTCTCATCTTTTGGTCTTGCCAATCTGGCCAAAACATGGGAACCCCAACATAATGGCGACTCCACTGGGATAGACCACTTTGCCTTTAGATTGGCTTCTCATTGCTGATGGTGGACAGCAGCCTGCTCCAAACAGTCAAATTCATCCGCCTGGCAACTCCACACTCCCTATGATCCAAAGACCAAATGACTCCACTGGTGAAGAACACTGAACTGGTTGAGAAGAGATAGTAGCCTTCTTTGCATAATCACGAATCCAAGCATGGACAGGGATGCAAAGTATAATGCTTTGTATAATAAAGCATGCAGAATAACAGAAGTGCTTACCAAAATGCTGGAGACGCAGATGGCCAATATGAATACAGATGATGATTATTTAGAGCAGGCCATGTCGTCTTCAGAACAAGAACAAACTCAAGATCTAGAAGATGAGCAGGACCTATATGATGCTCAAGAATCTGTAGAAGATGAAGAGGAAAGTGATCAGGAATTTCCCGATTGCTTACCTATGCCTTGTGTTACGCTGACCAAAGAATATCAGGACCTATCAGCAAAGGCTAATAGGGAAAGCTGCCTTGAGGAAGCAGAAGACCGCACAGAAGAGGCAGAATCTGATGAAGAAGAAGAGGCTCAAGAGGAAATCCTGCCTCCCAGTTAGCTAACACAAGAGGAAGAGGACTGTTGTTCTTCTGTCCATGATGAGAAGGAAACCCCTCTTTTGACAGAAGAAGAGATCGATCGGATATTAAACCAGCAGTCCACCCCAGAAATCTTCTATAGAACGCAAGCTCCCGCTCAGTCATTAGTTGAGTTTGATGATTCTGAATCAGAAGACTCCTCTGTGAATCAGAATGAGGAAAGACCTGCCGCGTGCTCAGAATGGTGGACTTGGTCAGGTCCGCCTATCTATGACTCTGATAGGGAAAGTTACGAAAGCATCAGTGAAGAGTGTCATGAGATCGGAGGCCATCAGTCTTTCCTGTTAGAAGATGAGGAGGAAAGCAAAGAAGAGGTTCTTGAGCACGATGAAAGCAAGGAGCTTACTCTTGAAGAAGAGGAAGCAAAGGAATACACCCCTGCTCGAGAATACATAAATCTCTTCACAGAGCTCAGCACGACAGAGCAGAATACATCAGAGCTCCGAGAGGACAGCACTGCCATATACGATGAGTCCTCTAGTTCAAAAGATGAAGGAGACACTCTACTCCAAGAGAGTCTCATTCTTGGTCCAGTGGAAGAAGAAGAGATCCTGGTTGAATCCAGCCTGCCAGATATTCACAACCAGGTATCTTATCATGATCCTTATGCACTTTTCCTGCAAACATATGGAGAAGGATCAAAGGTCTTTTTGAGCAGCATGATGCAGACAAGAAGAAAATTTTTCAAAGCTTCTGTTTTTGAACAAAAAGAGTGGGAGCTGCCCTGCCTATCCAGCATGCTCAAGGAGTTGAGCAAGAAGGACCAGCCATGGGATCACTTGATGGACTGGTTACATTGGAAGACCATGTTTGTAAGCTAGATTGTAAATATTCCAGTTAGAGTAGGGTAGGTAGGAAAAGCTCAATAAAGCTCAGCCTATGAGCAAGTAGATTAGTTGTTTAAATTTCTGTCTTAGAATGTAGAGAAGAAACCTGCTAGACCGTCTAATCCTAGCAGGTAGTAGTGTAGGTAGAGAAACATGTGAGACCAACAATCTAATCTGGTCTCATGGAGCAATAAGGGTAGAAGTAGACTAGGTTTATTTTTCCTGTTTGTAAAAACTGATGATGCAAAAGGGTCTGTATGTCCAAATGCACCCAAGAAGAAAAAATGTTAGGACTATAATGTGGGTAGGTAGTTGTTTGAGAATTGTTTCTGCTGATATGTTGTCTTCATAGCTCGTGGCAGCTGATCAAAGAAAGAAATGGATGGTTCAAGCAGCAGGCACCTGGCCTACACCAAGAGATCATCTTCTGGTTTCTTGGCTCCTTCACGAAGAAGCCATCCCCATGTGGAGCCACTGTTAGCCCCCCTATGAAATTTTTGACAAGCAAATAGGGAGCTAAATTGTTGCCGAGTCTTCAAGGAATGCATTTCCCCTGAAAACACAGCCTCCTTGAAGCCTCCATGTGTCTTTTATCCTTTGATAGTTTCCCCTTTGCTGATTCCCCTTTTAAAGCCTCTCTGTTGACAAAGAAATGCCCAAAGACCTCCTTCCCCCTTTATTTTTCCCTCATTTAACCTCTTTTTATCCCCCCTTTTCTCCCCTTCTATTTCCCCCATTTACTCCTCAAATTCCCCCAAAATCCCCTTTAAAGTCCCCCCCTAGCCTTTTTTGGCCTTGTCTCCCCTTTATCCCTCTATCATTCCCCTTTAAACCCCTTAAATCCATTAAAATGGGAAAATAACCCTCTTCCGACCTTATTATAGGGCTTAACCCCTTAACCACTTCCCCACATATGACCCCGCGCCAGGACCAAGTGCTTAAGTCCCCGCCGCTTATCGCAATTGGAACCATTGGCGGGAGGCAAAACCCTTTGTAACGCAAGAAATCCTCGATGCGATTGATTATAACGTTAAGACCTGCGGTGCGTTCCGCACCGTTGATCTTCCGCGGAGATCCAACGGCGGGCCGCTAATCGCAACCCCTCTTCGATCGCAATCGCAAGTCGCAGCAGTGCCGCCCTGATTGAAACCTTCCGATTGGATCTGGGTCGTCCATTCCCCTGCAGATCTAACGGTCATCGCATTAATCGCACTGCCCCCCCCCGATCCACTTCTCCACCGTTGATCTCCCCGTCGATCCGATGGTTGGCGCTTAATCGCAACAGCCTCCAATCAATCGCAAGTGTTTTCACCCGTGCTCCGATTGCGATCCTCCGATTCATTCGTGACCGTTGATCTGTCACAAGATCCGACGGCTATCGCTTAATCGCAATCTCCCCTCCGATCGTTGTCCCCACCGTTGATCTGCCCCGCGATCCAATGGCCAGCGCTTAATCGCACTCCCCGTCCGATCGCAATCGCAAGCCTTCCCTCTACCTCCCCGATTAAATCCTGGCCGTCCATCTGTCACAATATCCGACGGCTATCGCTCAATCGCACTCCCCGTCCGATCGCAATTGCAAGCCTTCCCTCTGCCTCCCCGATTAAATCCTGACCATTGATCAGTCCTCAGATCTAACGGTCATCGCTCAATCGCATTTCCCTGCTCAATCGCAATTGGAACTTTCAATGGTGCCACCCCGATTGAGATGCTCCGATTACATCTCAGCCGTTCATCCTTCTCATGATCGAACGGCCCGGTGCTAATTGCATCCCCTTCCCTCCATCGCCCGATTTGATCTCCGCCGTTCGTTCTCCCCAAGATCCGACGATTCTGGTTCAATCGCCCTCCGCCTCCACTGGGTCCCACCTCCATGGCCTCCGCTCCATTGTTTTCCGTGTTTCCTTTGTAATTCGCCCAAAGTTCATCGTTGGGCTTTTACGTTTATTAACCGTCTCCTCCGCCATTTTCACTATTCCTCCACCGCTCCGCCACCGTTCCTCTGGCCTCTGCAGCATTTCTCCGCCACCACTGCCAGGTTCTTAACAGGTGTATCTTATGATGCAGACAACACAGAGAGACCATTTCAGCCGGCCAGCGAAGCAGCAGAAACAAGATTTAAAAGGGATTAATGCTTATTATCGATACAATTAACGTTTTAATCCTACAGTCAAAGGCTTAAGGCACTGTTTGAAGACTAATGAGCGCACCAGCGACGCCATAATTGCGCTACCTAACAACAGAGTTTTTCTCTCCAGAAGTACACCTCCTACAGCAATCTCCATGCTTCCTCGAGCCCATAAGCAGTAAATTGCACTGACAGAACTTCTCAAGGACTGTCAAGCAGCATTAAAGAAGCATGGAGGGGCCTGCAGATCATTCCATCCAGTTCATTTATTCCAGAGTGGCTAGCACAGAGCTCCAAGCACCAGAAGGACTCCAAATGAAATATCCGAGGTCAATCGACCTGACAGAGCCTTCCCTAACCGGCCTACTGAGTACATACAGTGTTGCATTCTGCCATTAAGCAGTATGGGCGTGAATACTTCTGCCTTACTGTCTTAATGAGATTCATTTATTGTATATTCTACCACTGCTTCTTCCTCTTCCCCTATAAAAGATCCCCAAGAACATATTAAAAAGGTTGTTGCCTTGCTGGGCATATTTCTGTTAGAGGGATTCATTGGTGACTGTTAGAAAAGTCTTGGGGGAAAGTTGCAGAGTAGTTTGTATGTAATAGGCCGGGAGGAGAAAGTCTGGACTGTATTAACCATTGAGCCATATTGTACATGACTGGTGTTGCATCAATTAATCGAAGCACATCTCACAGGATCCTGGTCTATTACTATTGGTGATGTTCTTCTTTACTCTGTTTATTACATTTCCATATTGTTTCATGTTCTTCTAGTAGGCATCAGAATAATGGTATAGGATTCACCCTTGTTAGGTGCCCTATGTTGTCTGCTCTCCCTACCTTTATGTTTTCTGCTCTATGTGCTATCTAAGAGCTGGCTTCAGTTGATTTAACCAGCGCAGCGGATGTTATTGCCTGCTGGCTGATGTGTGAATTAGTTGATGACGTTCTTAGATGTTCTTGAGGGGTTTAAGCTGGAAAGTTTGGGAGCACTAGGGATAAGTGTTAGCCCTGTCCACTAGAATCCTTGCATGACCAGTTTACCTTTCTGTGATCCCTTTGTTTATCTTATCTCTGTTTTCCCCTTGGAGTTGCTAAAGCAGACCTGGAGTTAAATGACCTCTGGTCTGATCTGCAAGCTGCCCCTTTCTCTCTTTAAGAGCAGCCTCTGAGTATGTCCAAGCAGGTCTGGAGTTAAATGACCTCTGACCTGATCTATAGACAGAAAGTTGGTTGTCTTTCCTTCTTCCACTTTCCCTCCTTAATGTTCCACCCCATCATCTAATCTAAATATCCTCTAGTATTAGATGACTTGCCCTTTGGAAGCCTTGGCTAGTGGATGCAAGTAATTTCCTTTCATGACTCCATAGCCCAATGGATGGCACTTTCTTGGCCAATCCTCCTTGCTGAAACATCCTACTGCTTTGTTCCTTTTCTCTCGTTGCTTTCCCAGTCCATGATCTCCTAACCAACCCAGCAACCCTCCAACCAAATTATTTAAACCCCCCTCTGTGCTTCATAACTAGCCTAACATCTTATTTTTGAGCTTCAAAGATACATCATTCTTTGCTCTATCTGGAGAGATCCCTCTCCGGGTCCAGGAGGGCTAGATCCTAGGGCCCCAAAGTGGTTCTGATGTTGTCTCATCTTTTGGTCTTGCCAATCTGGCCAAAACATGGGAACCCCAACAGACCTATCTCAACATTCCCTAAAGAAATCATGACCCCCTTGTCTCTTTTTCCTATTATATATTCTTCCTGTAGCATTACGGGATCGTCTTGTAGCATTACAGACTCCTCCTGTAGTATTACAACGAGGAGGAAACTTTTGATTCTTTTGTTGGCTAGATGATGGAGAGAGGTAGGTATGTGAGTGGAGAGTGTGGAAATGAAATGTATATCTAGAATAATGGAGGAATATTATTGTATATTATTTCTTGTAACCATGGTTAAATTTGTTTGATATTTTGAGTCCTACAAAAAACAATGTTAGCAAAAGTAGTGTAGGAACTCCTTCCCTGTGTTTTTCTTTTTTTCTTTTGTGTTAGCAAAAGTATTGTAGACAAGAAGGCTACGTCTATAGATGTTTTCAGCTTACATCCCTTCCCTAGGCTCCTCATAGGATTTTTTTCACATGGGGATACTTTATTTTTTCTTTATTTTTTGTTTCTCTTGGGCTGCCTTGGAGAGGTTTTCAACCTAGGAGTTAGCCTCAGTTGCCTCATTGAGGTTTTCATCTGGGCCATATTACTATTATTATTATTTATAAATTTGGTGGACCTATGGATATGATCCTCCCAATCACATTTAGTTCTTTGTTTACTAAATTGAAAAACTCTTCCTTGGACAAAGGTATCTTGTACAACTTCAACCTATAACCATTGAAAAGTGAGGGAATCCCTTCCTCATCAATTGTTCTGATCTAGACAGACCCATTTCCATGACACTTCTCTACTAAATATGGACCCAACCATCTTATAATTAACTTTCCCTTGAAATAATTGAATCTAGAATCATACAACAAGGACCAATATCCTTCTTGAAAATCATTTTATATGATGTGTTTATCATGCCAAATCTTCATTTATATTTGTATTAACTTATTGTGCAGGAGATATTGCATCCTAAATTCAACTATACCATTGATTTGGAGTAGCCCCTCATGTTTTGTTATAGTGAGATCCAAGTTTAACTGAGTTTCCATCCTCAAGGTGTTATACTAAAATTCAATAGATAGCAACGCCTTCTTCCAATAGACCAAATTAAATGGAGTGAATCCAATGGTGGTATTCCAAGTGGTGTTGTAGGCCCAAGTGGCTTCCATAAGCCTATCTTCCTAGTCCTTTTTGCTGTTGCTAACAACCTTAGTAAGAATTATCTCCATTTCTCTTTTTTTGACTTCAAGCTGCACATTTACTTGAAGGTGATAGGAAATATATGTCCTATGCTTTATGTGGTGTTGCTTGATAATATCTTTAGTCAAACTTGATGTAAATTGTGTTCCTTGATCAGTGACTAATTCCCTTGGAAAACCAAATTTGTAGAAGATGTTCTCCCTCATTAATTCAACCACCTTTTGCTAAGTTTTTGCCTTTAATTCTTTTTTTAACCCATTTGGTCAAGTAATAAGGGCATAAAATGATATAATTTTTTTTTCCTTATGGGGGATCAATAAGTCTAATGAAATCTATGCTCCACTTTTCAAATGGCTCTAGAGTCACTTGAGGTTGTAAGGCAATTTCATCCTTGGGTGTTGGCTTACTCATCCTCCAGCACTTCTCACAACTGGTGGTGTACCTCCTTGCATCTTGATGTAAAGTGGGCGAATAGTAACCTGATTGTAGAACTGTGAAGGTTGTTCTCTTAGCAGCAAAGTGGCCCCCACAAGGTCCATCATGGCATGCTAAGAGGATTTCAAGTACCTCTTCTTCCCTCACACATATTATCAAGATCTGATTGCCCCAATATGACAATATTTACCCCAATCCAAGTGAATGGGGCACTTTTCATGACAGTCTTGCTTTTCTCCATGGGGGATAGGTTAGGAGGGAACCTGCCAGCAACCAAATAGTTGGATATAACAAAAAACCAAGGAGAAAGCACTAATATGGAAAAGAGATGTTCATCTAGAAGTTGATCATCTATGATTGCTTCCTTTCCTACAGGTAGGGTTAGTCTTGACAAGAAATATGCAAACACATTCTCTTTCCCTGATTTATTAGCAATAGCCAAATCAAATTGATGAAATAATAACAACCATCCAATTATCCTAGCATTGACATTAGGTTTATTCATTAAATACATAATGGTTTCATGATCAATGTGAACCAAAGTTTGATAACCAGTGATATAATGTCTAAACTTGCTCAAAGAATGCACCACAACAAAGATTTCATATTTAGTGACATTATAATTTAACTCAGCTTTAGAAAGCTTCTTACTAATGAAATGGATAACATAAGGAAAATTGTCTTCTACTTGTCCTAGGGAAACCCCTATAACGTTGTCTAAGGCATTTCTATGTATATGGAAAGGTAATGCCTAGTTGGGACCCCAAAGGATGGGTATAGTGGTCAGATTTTCTTTTAGTATTTTGAAGGCCTCTTGATAGATGTTTTTGTTGGAAATATTGGCATTGATGTCATTAACTGAAAGTATGTTAATGTATGTTGAGTTTATTTTACAAAAGTTTGAATGTGATGTGAAGTGAAAAGGTTATGTTAATCAATATGAAGGCTATAAAAATATCAATAAGGACATAATATATTAAGACAAAGTTGAAATACATATATCTCATTAAACAGAAAATGTAGAAAATACAAGTCTCATGTCTCACTTATTGTAATATTCCTTTTTCAGAAATATCACAAGTCTGTGCCAGATATGGACTGCTGAGGCATTTACTGGTTATGTCTCCTTCCAAAGAAGGGAGAGAACCAGAGGATACCTGGCCTTTTGCAGTCTCTGTCTACAAATATGTGACTTTTTTCTATTCAGGAATTTCTGCAGAATGCTCCTTAAGGACGTTGTATAAGGAAGCAGATGTGAAAATAAGGCCAAACACTACTGGTATGCCTTATAACATATATAATTCAACATCATTTCATAATTTAAGCTCAAATAAATAATCTTAAGCAGGTTATTCAGATCTTCCACAATGAACTAGCTGAAAATTGCGGCAACATGCAAGCATAAAATAGTTGCCCTCAGAAAGTAACGATGTATAAGTGAGAAATGGGACTAATATCCCTTAGAAGAACCAATATATGACTCACTTACAAAATTATAGGTAAAACAAATGAATCTAGCTCATATAAATAGAACTCTCAAAACAATATGCCTCAATCTAGCTCAAAACCCCATAGTCTAGCTCATGCAGTAAGACTGAAACAAGGACAACATTATTTTTACTAAGTTTTTTGAACTAAATAATGTAACATGTCAGATCAGAAATCTATGGGCATCAAATGGTGAGAAAAATGAGAATTCCTTCCTCTTTATACAAAATGAAGAACACCCGGCAAGCGTTACATGAAGGTACAATGTATAGAAGTGTAGATCTGCAAATGTAGAGTTGGAAAACATAGTTACTGCATCAATGAGTATGAATATATCTGAAAATTCTCAAATATAGAGGAGGAATGAAATACAAAGCCTTCTGGGAGAAGGGATGGCCCTTTCTCCATAGTATGGGCTCACTAGCAAGGGATCAAACCCTGCAGCTACTGCTCTCACAAAAATAACGCAGATCTCCCAGTGAACTGCACTGTAGAGGATGGGAACTAAGTTTTCCACTTTCCAATATGTGAAATAAGCTTCGGATGTTCTTGTACAGATCTTCCAATGCAAAGAAAGCTCTCTCCATTGGAAAATATGTAGAAATTTGAATAACTGTTAAATTATTCACCGAGATTATCCTGATCACACACTATTTGAGCTTCATGCATAATACATAACCTCGTCTACTATTTATCATTAATTTAGGAAATATAAACAATCGCATGCACACATCAAAACCATAAACAATCACACATATAAACACAGTATTTATGGGAAAGCTTAAAGCTGAAAAACCCCAAATATCTATATATTATAATGATAGAGATCATGTAACAATAATTGTACAAACTCCTCACAAGCTCTCAGTACAATCTCCAATTGTTACACACTACACAAGCTCAGATCTAGCAAAACACATGCTCCAATCTGCTCCACCTATTAGCCTGCCTCTACTGCGCAATCCAAGATGAATAATGGCCCAATCTGAGTTCAAATCCACCTGGTGTGTACTGCGCAGTCCTCATTGGCATCTCCATCAATGTGTGGTGCAAAATCATGCACCAGTATGGTCACAACTGATAGTCACACTGCTCTTTCACCTACCTCTTCACTGGTCTCAACTGAAACTGTCCATGCACTGAAGTTAACTGATGTATTCTTTAGTTGATTTATGAGTTAATAATTAGTGGATTAATTAATAATTAATTCACACCACTCTCACTAGTGTATTAATAATTAGCTCAACTATGTTTAACTGAGTTAAACTGAATAAAACTCCACTAACTTCCTCAATCAACTCCACCAAACTCTGTCACATGAGTTCTAACTGAAGTCTCCATGCAATAGCTCCACTTGACCCTCAGGAATAGCGTAATTCCTTCTGTCAGCTGCATGTGCCACTTCTGTGCACTTAACTGAAGTGCTCTAAGAGGATAAGATAATGTTTAGAGTCCAAATATTATTAAGAGCTAATAATATTCGACATATCTATTTTTAGGCTGGCAATCTAAAAATAGATTCCGCCCAGTATGTCTAAAAATATAAGTCCATCTATTTTTTCCGACTTGACCAACCATCCACAAATAGCATCCTGCAACTCATAGAACATGATCCATATGTCTAAAAATAGACATAGTCTAAAAAATAGACTTTGCGCCAAAAATAGCCTGCGGGCCCACTTAGTGAAGGCGACTTCTTTCCACTAAGCTCATCATCTTGTTGCAATCTCAACACTCCCTCTCAACAAGATATGGATTATCTGCAACCCCTATCCTGCCCCTGTGGTATTCGAATTTGCTCCTGGTGAGCGCCTTTGTCAAGATATCAGCATCCTGATCCTCCATAGGAATGTATGAAAGTAACATGATCTTCCGCTGCACACAATCTCTGATATGATGATACCGGATGTCAATGTGTTTAGATCTATCATGAAATATTGGATTAATCGAGAGTTTTATGCAACTCTGATTATCACAATAAATCACAGTAGGCTCTAAGTGTGAACCGAACAACCCGACCAGGATCTTCCTCATCCATATAGCCTCGCATACAGCCAAACTCGCTGCCATATACTCGGCCTCTGCTGAACTAAGTGCTACGGATCTCTGCTTCCTGCTGTACCAAGAAACTGCTGTCGACCCAATACTGAAAATCCCTCCAGATGTGCTCTTTCTTTCCGTTGGGCTCCTTGCCCAATCTGCATCCGTGAAGCCACATAGCTTCACCTCATTTGACTGTCTGTACCACAATCCATATCCCGATGTGCCTATGAGATATCTCAATACATGCTTCCCCGCCTTCCAAAAGAGATTGGTAGGCTTAACCATAGCTTGTGAAATCTGGTTAACTGCATAGCATATGTCGGGTCGTGTATTGAACAGATACATGAGCGACCCCACCAACTGTCGATAAACAGTGGCATCCACTACCTCTGCTTAAGTAGCATCCTCCTTCCTCCAACCACCAGGAAGAGGAGTATCAACAGGCTTGCAGCCATGCATGTTGAACTTCTCCAGTATCTCTTGGGCATACTTACCCTGAGAAACAAACAGTCCACCACTACGCTACCAAATTTCCAATCCCAGGAAATAATGAAGGAGGCCCAAGTCCTTCATCTCAAACTCTTTTGCAAGATCCTCCTTGCATGAGAGTATCAACAGCTCATCACCTGTCAAAATCAAATCATCTACATAAAGTAAAATGATCAACAACTTACCCTCCACCACAATCTGGTATAGGTTAGGATCCGCCTCACTCTTGGAGAATCAAGGTTCGGTGAAATAACTGTCTATTCGTGTGTACCAAGCACGAGGTGCTTGTTTCAACCCATACAGTGCTCTCTTGAGCCTGCACACATGTGACTCGCTGCTGAATATCTCAAAACCTTTTGGTTGCTCTATGTACACCTCCTCCTCAATCGCCCCGTTGAGGAACGCAGTCTTCACATCCATTTGATGAATGTGCCACCCCAGCTGTGCTGAGAGAGAAAGAATCGTCTGTATGGAAGAATACCTTGCGACAGGTGCAAAGGTCTCCTCATAATCGATCCCCTCTATTTGTGAGAAGCCTCGGGCAACAAATCTTGCCTTGTACTTCTCCACACTCCCGTCAGCTGCCTGCTTCACTTTGTAGATCCATCTTGAACCCACCACTGATTTCCCTTCCGGCCTTGGGACAATCTCCCATGCACTGTTTCTGACAATTGAATCATACTCTTCCACCATGGCATCTACCCATGCGAGATCCTCCACAACTTCCTCAAAATAGGATGAAACTCTGTCAACAACACTTGCTCCACAGGCCACGTATCCGAGTATACGATCGGGTAGTTGTCTCTATCTATTTGATTGGAATTGCTCCTACAACCTTCTCGCATCTTGAGCCGATTAAGCAGGCTTAATAGTGCGCTTCCACCCTCTGATGGTTGGCGCTGCATGAGTGGTCTCTTCCACTCCATGAACTTCCTCTTGTGGCTGATCCACATCATGAAGCTCATCCTTAGGAACTAATAGCTCTTCCTCTGCATGCAAGTGTGGCTCCCTCTCAAGCGAACACTTCATGGCTTTCTCCTCCTGAAATTTGATATCCCGTCGCACAACAGTCTTATGACTGTCTGGCAAATACACACGATAGTTGTGGGGCGTATCAGTGTACCCCACAAATATCCCAACCTCTGTGATCGGCTCCAGCTTCTTCCTGGCATCCTTCGTCACATGAATGTAAGCAATTAAAAATCCTCAAATGGGAAATATCAGGCCTCTTACCAGAAAATGCCTCCTTGGGTGTACTCATGTGAAGTATCCTGTGAGGACAACGGTTCTGCACATATACTGCAGTATTGCATGCCTCAACCCACAAGTGTATGGGAAGGCCCTGATCATGCAACATCACCCGTGCAGCACCCACGATCGTTATGTTCTTCCGCTCAACAACCCCATTCTGCTGTGGGTTATGAGGTGCTATGAGCTCTCTTCGAATTCCTTCTGCGCTGCAAAATTCCTTGAATTTTCCAGAGATGAATTCACCACCATTTTCGCTCCTAAGAGCCTTCACCTGCTTCCCCGATTCTTTCTCAACCAGTTCCTTGAACTCAAATAACTTTGAGTATGTCTCGCTCTTCTTCTGCATGAAGAATATCTAGCACTTCCAAGAAAAATCATCAACAAATATCACATAATACCTGTGCTTTGCTGTCAAATCTACTAAGAAAATTCCACACACGTCTGTGTGAATTCTCTCAAGGATCATCGTGGCATGACTATCCTTCTCGTGAAAGGTGGCCTTCACAAATTTTCCCAAGGTACATCCCTTGCACTGATCTGACTGCGCAAGAGTACCCTTAGGAAGCCCAGTAGAAATATGCTGCAATATCTTCAAAGCTCCATGGTCAAGGTGGCCCAATCTCTGGTGCCACAACTCGCCATCATCCCGACTCACCACTCCTTCTGCCTTGCCTACCATTGCTGCGCAGCCATCTACCTGCAATTGATAAAGGTTCTTAACTTGAACCCCTATCCTCCGGGTCTCACCAGTTGCCTTACTGCGCGGGAAAGCCTTTCCCTCGCTAAAGACAACATCATATCCCTTGTCTTCTAACATCGCCACAGAGATAAGATTCTTCTTCAATCCTGGAACATGCATCACTTCCTTCAATACGAAGGGTTTACCAGACTCCCTCTCAAAGGAAATGGTACCGATACCGGTCGCACTGTATCTACCATCATCGCCCATCTCGATGTGCACTCCAAGATCTTTCTCATCCAAATCAGTAAACAAATCTCGATCTCCTGTCATGTGAAAAGACGCACCACTATCCAGAAACCACACTGAACCCATCACACTTGAGACCAAGCATGCGATCAGCAAAAAATCTAGCTCAAACTGCGAGGCTAAGGCCTCTCTAGCTGCAGATCCAGCAACCTGCTTATTTTTCTTCTTCTGCGGACAATTTGTGGCATAATGTCCGTGTTGGTGACACTGAAAGCACTTCACCTTGGACATGTCCTGCTTCTTACCTTTCACACCGGAATGAGAAGCTTTCTTGCTCTTCCCCTTCTTTGCTTTGGCATCCAAAGCACAATTCTCTTCATCATAGTTCTTTGATGAAAATCCGTCCCTGGTACTTCGCCTTATCTCCTCTTGCACAAGATCTAACCAAATTCGCTCCCATCCTGGCAATTTCTCCCGACCATTGACAGAGTCCTGATAGGAATGCCAACTCTTCGGAAGCCCAAGGAGAGCCAAGCTCACCAATTCCTCATCATCTATAGTCACCCCCACACTTCCCAGCTCATCCCTGCATTGGGTGAACTTCGTGAGGTACTTGGGCATACTGTCGCCTTTCTCCATCTTTATGTTTCTGAGTTTATCCTTGAGCGCCAACTTCCTCTGGTCGCTCTTGCTTTGGAATAAATCTATCAAGGATTTCCACATCAAGAATGGAGAAGCCTTACCATGAAGGCTAGACACTATGTGATCCTTCACACCCTCCAATAGAATCCTTCGACACTGGCATCTTCTTTTCCATCGTCAGAATACGGCGACATCGGAAAGTAACTGGGACTTAAACAGTAGAAAATCCTTCAACCCATTGTCATCCAGCACTGCCTCCATCCTGCCCTTCCATGAAATATAATTTGAGCTGCCCTCAAGGGCATACTGCAACCGCAATCCATTGAAAGACATCTCAACTTCGACACCCAGAAAACACTGCTGCAAATTCGAATTCCACCAGCTCAAAACTCAACTGCTTCAATGTTTTGCAATTGCTCCAATGATCAATATCGCTCCGATACCATGTAGAAATTTGAATAACTGTTAAATTATTCATCGAGATTATTCTGATCACACACTATTTGAGCTTCATGCATAATACATAATCTCTTCTACCATTGATCATTAATTGCGGAAATATAAACAATCGCATGCGCACATTAAAACCATAAACAATCACACATATAAACACAGTATTTATGGGAAAGCTTAAAGCTGAAAACCCCCAACTATCTGTATATTATAATGATAGAGATCATGTAGCAATCATTGTACAAACTCCTCACAAGCTCTCAGTACAATCTCCAATTGTTACACACTACACAAGCTCAGATCTAGCAAAACACATGCTCCAATCTGCTCCACCTGTTAGCCTGCCTCTACTGCGCAATCCAAGATGAATAATGGCCCAATTTGAGTTCGAATCCACCTGGTGTGTACTGCGCAATCCTCATTGGCATCTCCATCAATGTGTGTCAGGAGCTGTTGCAGTATGGTCACATCAGACCAACCTGTTGCTCTTTCACCTACCTCTTCTTGGTCTCCAAGCTGTCCATGCAGAAGTTACTTGATGTATTCTTTAGTTGATTTATGAGTTAATAATTAGTGAATTAATTAATAATTAATTCACACCACTCTCACTAGTGTATCAATCGATTAGACTAGATACAAGCTGACTCAACTATGTTTAGCGAGTTAAGTGAATACAACTCCACTAGCTTCCTCAATCAACTCACCAAACTCTGTCACATGAGTTCTAGCAGAATCTCATTATGCTCACTTGACCCTAAGGGGAATAGCGTAATTCATACATCAATTTGCATGTGCCACATCCATGCACTTAACTGAAGTGCTCAAAGAGGATAAGATAATGTTTAGAGTCCAAATATTATTAAGAGCTAATAATATTCGACATATCTATTTTTAGACTGGCAATCTAAAAATAGATTCCGCCCACTATGTCTAAAAAAAAAATTCCATCTATTTTTTCCGACTTGACCAACCATCCACAAATAGCATCCTGCAATTCATAGAACATGATCCATATGTCTAAAAATAGACATAGTCTAAAAATAGACTTTGCACCAAAAATAGCCTGCGGGCCCACTTATTGAAGGCGACTTCTTTCCACTAAGCTCATCATCTTTTTGCAATCTCAAAAAAATATGCTCAAGAACTGATGTGGTGAACCTCTCCACTGCACTACCTAGAAACACAACATCCTTTGCTCCAAGAATAACGCTATAGAAGAAAGGAATGCTTGGCCTTCAACCCAATGTGGAGAATTTCTGAAAAATTCCCTTAAAGAGATCACTCAATGAAGGAGAGGGAACTCCTAAGATAGAATCCCTCCAAACTCTGCTAAACAGCAGGAGTTTACAGAAATGTCTAAGCAGACAAGGAATTCGAAAATCATAAGCTAGCTCACAAATCTTCCCTCCTTCTCCTTATGAAGTTTTGAGCCCCCTTCACCTAATAGGGTTTCAACATCAAATGAACCTCTTCCCTCCAAAACTACGATGTCTTCCCAAGCAAGCTACTCCTCCTTAGGCTACGTTGTTGACTTGGTCAACTTGGCCTTATCCTCATGCCTTTGTCCCCTTTTCACACTAGGAGGTGTAAAATAAGCTGCTCCATGGTTCCATTTTCACATTAGGAAGGGTTTTATTCATGTTAAGAGCCCTCCTCTTCCTTTTTACTCACCTACTATACAATATGAGCAAAAATTAATTTTCCAATTTATTCATGAAAATTTTGGAACATTACAGTCCTCCCCTCCCAAATGTTGCTTGTCCTCAAGCAACTGCAAGGATATAACTAAGTGAATCTCCTTTCATCCTTCGATAGCATTAGCATATTATGGAATCCTCCAAAGAATATGATGCCATCTCATCCATGAAACTTCATAGTGCCTCTCTCAAGCACATAGACTAGCATTTGGTGAAACACCCCAAATGACTAAGATCATGAGAAGGAAAGTGCTCAAGGAGACAACCATGTGTGGTCTAGATGTCTTCTTAAGGCATGGAGTGCAAGATGCACGGGAAATATTATTCCCCCAAAGTGAAACCTCCACCCCCAAGCTATCATCCATATAGAATGAGTCACCCTCCAGCATGGTAACTCATGAAAAATCCCCTCCACCTTTGGCTCCTAAAGTGTAGGTGGGATGAATGACTGAACATGATAGGAAAGAAGGCCTATCCCACGCTGTCCTCCTCTCCACTTATGAATAGTGCAGATTATGTGTTTTTCATGGGCTTCAAATGTATTTCCCTCAATTGGAAAAATGTAGAGCAATCCACCAAATATTTCTCCTCCAACATTGAAGAACAAGCTGCCCCAAAAAATTTCTTCCATGATGAATATGATATGGTCATCATAGAATGTCCAAATGAGGTGTTTTCTATTGGCTTTGAATGCTTCTGTATGATACAAAAAAATTCTCAAAAGGACACAGCGTAATCTCATCCATTTCTTTTTCAGAAAATGGCATGGCAAGTAGTATGTTGCTAAATGACTAGTGGTGAAAATTCTCACATTCACTAGTAAAAAGTAAATGGATGAATGGGTCAGCTGAACATACAAGGAATATTTTATCACTTGCCCATGATTATACAATGAATTATCATCAAAATTATGGTCCACCTCAAAAGGAAACAAATACTTAGCTGTGGTGGCCATAGTTTTTCTCATGTTCCCCTTAGAACATGCAATGCAGAAAATGTGGGAATCCTTCCCTTTTAAGGACACTCCCAACTCATGTGTCATTCTTCCAATCATGCTCCCAATGTAAATCAGATCCACATCAGCAAAGGAAGTCATGATCAGCAAAAAAATGAGGAAAATGCTGAAGGTTTCATGTGATGCAACAAAGTACCAACAATTTCCCCAATAGTGGCAGCGCAATTTTCCAAGTTGCTGCTTTAGAAATTTACATGTCAAAATGCTTTGTGAATCATGGCTGATAATGTAAATTAGCTGAACATGTATGCAATGGAAATACATTTTCCAAATTCCATGTGAAATATGGCTGCCTCCATCATATGGTTTGGCCCAATTTTGTCTGTGGAGCAATTTGATAAGCTTGCCCTCTTGTAGAGCCATGCACTGCAAAATAATGGTAAGAGTATACAAATAAGCCAATGTAAAAACATATTTCTTACCATATTCCGGGAGTAAAATTATGTATGGGTCCATGAATGAACCCTCCATAGTTGTTTGGCATGCTCCCATGAAGAGGAATGAACTAGGTGTTGCAAGAAGATCCTTCTTCTCATGCTTGGGAATCCAAGTCAAGAAGAATGTAGCATAGTAATAGATGACTCCATCTACTACCTCATCCATATCACCTCCTCTTTTTTATTCAAGTGCAACAAATATGAAATGATCCTGGGACCTGTGGGTTATGGATCCACCACACTTCCGCTGGGCACACTTCATCCATCGATTACTGCTCCAAAGAGATAACGTTGTTAGCCTATACACATAGGCTCTCATCCATATCAAGCTCCATTATTTGACATGTAGTTTGTCAAAGGTACTTTCCATAATGATTCCATATATGAGGGGTCTCCTCCATGATGAAAAAACCTCTTGCACCATGATAGTGCCATACTTCACCCTTGCAACACTATGCCAAGTGGGAGAGAAATTTTTCCCTTGCTCTCTTCCAATCCTCCGAAGCAACAAAGATCTTTGTTTCCTCATCATACCTCCATCATACACATTATGTAGTGAAAACATAATGATCATGCCATCATAATGTATCCACACTCCTTTCTGCCCCATGATGAAAGTACCCTGCCACGTTCCTTCCTCCCTCATACCCTTGGAAATAGGATATGTCTCATGATTGCCAAATTCTCTCCTGAGTAGCCAGCGCAGCTTTGCTTCTTACTGCCCTGTGTCATAGATCTGCAAGTGCCTCACAAGCCTCTTTCTCTCCATCCATCCTCCCTCATCCAAGTTTGGCTGCCCTTGATTATCCTCTCCCTTGGCATCTTCCCAATGAAGACCACCAATCTTTCCGAGAAAGTATTCCTTATTACACCTCATGGAGGGTTGAGATGTAACCCATTGGAGGTCTCTCAAGAGAGCCCTCTCACCAACTAACCCCTTGAATCCAACAGAACCCAATAGTGCTATCATTAGGGGATGGCACCTCATGCATGATGCTCCCCAAATCCTTGCACCATAACTCCTCATGATGCATGCAACTCACTAAGGGTGCAAAGGAATGAGTGTTGATCCCTTCTTGGATCAATTCCATATTTCACAGTGCTGTATAAGCTTGCCACTCCTCATCGGCAAGGCATTTCGATATTGAGCCATGTGAAGATAAATTTCCAGAGCTTATCATGAATTCTTCTGAAGTGTTATAGCATGGAAATTTTTACATTCCTTTGGAAGCCCTTGAGACATCTTGTAGGGCTGCAAGAGTCTCTTTCTACAATGCGTTGGCTAGTCCAACTGCTGATATGGTTGGCTGCCCCTTAATGATCATGACAGCGTTGGTAGAAGCCTCCTCAAGTGGGGAAGAGAGCTCCTCCTTCTATAGCCATCTACCCACTGTTGGGCAGTGAAAAAGGTATGAAATTACTGTGTATTTTATCATTCGTTTACTATATATATACTCCTTTTGACCTTGGGAAGGTAATTTATTATAAGAATTATGATGGAATTTGAAAGGTTTATGTTTATTTTGAAAAGATTACTAAAGGTTTATTTTTTTTGATAAAACAGGAATTAGACGAAGTGAACAGCTGTACCAAAGGCGAGGCTGAGATCAATGTAACTGCTGCTCCATCAGCGTTGAACCACATCCAGCCAAAGACAAGGAGATCTGAACGAATTGCTAAAAAGAGGCAAGGGACAGCTCGGCCTCGGTCAAGGTACACAAGATGATAAAAAAATGAAGAGGAGTGAATCCCTCAGGATCCTTCGATCCGAGGGATCACTGTTCAAACTCATCTTATTCGTTGTCTTATCTGTCAGGGTATAATATATAAAGCAATGTCCTTTAGTGATCAAGGGGTCGGAAAAGTTCTTATATTCAGACATTTCCTCTGTAATATTATGTTTATTGACTCTCGGCTTTGAGAGAATAGCCTCTGTAATAATTTATGTTCGATTAATATCAAACACGTGTTTCGTTTCATCTCTTAAGTTCTGAAGTAGCCCGACAGTATTTCACTGGCGCTAAGGGCCCAGCTCTAGTGGAATTACCTTGCTGTTTGTATTCTTAATATTTGTTTACTGTTGTGTGAAGTTGTGTTTACTGTTTATTTTGATTACAGAGTTGATTGACTGTTGTTAGATTGAATATAGATTCATTAATGAATTGCGTTGCTATTTTATTCTTTGTAAGAAGTACATTCATTGTTCATTTATCCTGCTATCATTGTGAAATCTTTGTTGTTTTGTATTCGATTCTAAGTTGCTATTCTATTAGTCTATGATTATTTGTGATTTATTGATCTGTAGTATTGGCCGACGACAGGATTAGTTAAGTTTGTAATTGATGTTCAAGTTATATTGTTGTTCCATTTCTAGTTATTGCTCATTTATGATTCATAGCTTTAATTTAGCAGATAGTTTGGTTACAATTGTTGTGTATTCATAGGAGTTACAAGTTGCTGTTCCTTTTTAGCCTTTGTAGTTCCTTTCAGTTATCTTTATGAGCAAGTAGTTCGAGCTTGATTTTATTTCGATTGTTTTAAGATCACCAACTGTAGAGGACACTGGTCATTGCTTCCAAGTCCCCAGATTGGTTATCTTGCATCGATTTCTAAGGGAAGGAGTTATTGCTACTGTATCCCTGATCGATTTTTTGCAGCTTGATTTAATTAAGGTTCTAGAGAATTTCCATTTATGTTACTGTAATTAGATTCCTTTACAAGCATTTTTTTATTCTTGTATTCAAAATTTTGTACTACATCTTCACAACATTACTCTTAGTTAATTGCAGCCTCATACAAAGTACACTCTTGAAATAAAAATTTTCTCCCGGATTGATGATTAATGTAAGCTAATTAGGTGTTTGAAAGATACCTTTTTATGGCTCAACACCCACTTCTTCTTGTGGCCCTCCATTCTCTGCATTCCCTCCCTGAGAACTGGAAGTGCACCCCTCTTCTCCTTCCTCCTGAAACCCTCTAGAATTTTCACTGTAGCTTTCTCCACCTTGAAACCTTCTTGGAGTTTCATTGTGCCTTTCTTCTCCCATTGGTTGAACCTCCTTGGAGAGGCTCTTATTTGGTCTAAAAATGGATGATATTAACCCCATCCTCTTCATCTTCATTCTCCTCTTCTTCTTACTTTCTGGGTGGATCTGGAATCCACAGGCTGAGCCAAGAGCATAGCTCTAATACCACTGTAATATTCCTTTTTCAGAAATATAAAAATTCTGTGCCAGAGATGGACTACTGAGGCATTTACTGGTTATGTCTCCTTCCAAAGAAGGGAGAGAACCAGAGGCTACCTGGCCTTTTGCAGTCTCTGTCTACAGATATGTGACTTTCCTATTCAGGAATTGCTGTAGAATTATCCTTAAGGACGTTGTATAAGGAATCAGATGTAAAAATAAGGCCAACCACTACTGGTATGCCTTAGAAAATATATAATTTGACCTCCTTGCAGAATTTAAGCTAAAAAAAATAACCTTAAGCAGGTTATTTAGATCTTCCACAATGAACTAGCTAAAAATTGCGGCAACATGCAAGCATAAAACAACTGCCCTCAGAAATTAACGTTTTATAAGTGAGAAATGGGACTGATATCCCTTATATTACCCAATATATGACTCACTTGCAGAATTATAGGTAAAAAAAATGAATCTAGCTCATATAAACAGAACTCTCAAAACAATATGCCTCAATCTAGCTCAAAACCCCATAGTCTAGCTCATGCAGAAAGACTGAAACAAGGAAAAAATTATTTTTACTATGTTTTCTGAAGTAAATAATGTGACATATCAGATCATAAATCTATGAGCATCTAATGGTGAGAAAAATGATAATTCCTTCCTCTTTATACAAAATGAAGAACACCCGGCAAGGGTTACATGAAGGTACAATGTATAGAAGTGTAGATCTGCAAATGTAGAGCTGGAAAATGAAATTACTGCATCACTTAGTATGAATATATCTTAAAACACTCAAATACAGAGGAGGAATGAAATAAAAATCCTTCCAGGAGAAGGGATGACCCTTTCTCCAAAGTATGGGCTCACTAGCAAGGGATCAAACCCTGCAGCTGCTGCTCTCACAAAAATAACGTAGATATCCTAGTGAACTGCACTGTAGAGGATGGGAACTAAGTTGGCCACTTTTCAAGATGTGAAATAAGCTCTGTATGTTCTTGTACAGATCCTCCAATGCAAAGGAAGCTCTCTCCACTGGAAAATATGCTCAAGAACTGATGTGGTGAACCTCTCCACTGCACTACCCAGAAACACAACATCCTTTGCTCCAAGAATAACGCTATAGAAGAAAGGAATGCTTGGCCTTCAACCCAATGTGGAGAATTGCTGAACAATTCCCTTCAAGAGATCACTCAATGAAGGAGAGGGAACTCCTAAGAAAGAATCCCTCCAAACTCTGCTAAACAGCAGGAGTTTACAGAAATGTCTAAGTAGACAAGGAATTAGAAAATCATAAGCTAGCTCACAAATCTTCCCTCCTTCTCCTTATGAATTTGTGAGCCCCCTTCACTTTGGGTCCCACCTATTATGGTTTAAACATCAAATGAACCTCTTCCTTCCAAAACTGAGCTGTCTTCCCAAGCAAGCTACTCCTCCTTAGGCTACGTTGTTGACTTGGTCAACTTGGCCTTATCCTCATGCCTTTGCCCCCTTTTCACACTAGGAGGTGTAAAATAAGTTGCTCCAT
Organism: Pinus albicaulis; assembly: GCA_034641835.2. NCBI lineage: Eukaryota > Viridiplantae > Streptophyta > Pinopsida > Pinales > Pinaceae > Pinus > Pinus albicaulis. Next base: position 916,906,330 of record CM076576.1, read on the forward strand.
GGTTCCATTTTCACACTAGGAATGGTTTTATTCATGTTAAGAGCCCTCCTCTTCCTTTTTACTCACCTACTATACAGTATGAGCAAAAATTAATGTTCCAATTTATTCATGAAAATTTTGGAACATTACACTTATCATCATTTTTTATTGAAATGTTACAATATCTTTTTCTATTACAAATATTTTCACATATAAACATAAAGTAAGAGAACAATTTTCTTTTGGAAGCCAAAGAGACAATGCTTCACTTCATATTCTACAAGGAAGACAAACAACCAAAGAGGCTTGCTTACAAAAGGCACAACATAGACATTAATTATTTTGTTTTTTTTTCAAGGGAAGAAAAGGAGAGTTTCTGTATGAATACATTGATGGAAAACAACAGAAGAGGAAGAGAAAATGGAAGAGGATAAGAAATTCATCAATGAAGTTGATAGCATAATGGTTTGTGAGGTAACTAGCATCTGAAGCTTGATGTTCTCATTGAGAAATTTATGTCCTTTTGTATGTTGTAGTTCGAAGAGGAACATGTTGTTCCCTATTGAGGTAGGATCCTCCTGTGGGTTGTAGCCTACGGAAAATTTGTGGGGTTTGGAGGTAATAGCCTCTTCTGGGTAGGAGCCTACAAAAATATTATGTAATAAGGAGTATCATCCTGCCTTCACACCACTTTCAGCCTAATATTCATGGTTTTCTCCCTTCAGGGTTTCCACTCATATCTTATGTCCTTGTGTTATTATTATGACTACTATGTGAATGATGTTTAACTCTTGATAAGAAATTTGAAAATTATCTTCATGACACCTGTAAAATGAATTCAATATAACATGAACATGAAATATTAGTTGAATAATAAAGAAAGACGAGAAAAGGAAAATAATATTCAATTACCGATTCACCCCCCCTCTCAGTAATTTCTTATCTTAAATATCAATTGGTATCGGAGCCAAGTTCCTTTAGTAACAATATAACAACTAGAAGAAGGTCCCAAGTCACCAAAATGGCTATTCTAGAAGGATGCTCAACGAATAAATCCCCTTTATTTACTGGCATAAACTATGCTTTCTGGAAAGTGAGAATGAAGACCTAGTTAATGTCTCTTGGAATAGAAGTCAAGGCTGCGGTGATGGTACAATATGGAGAACCAAAGGAAGGGACCAGTGATAGAGATGCCAAACTAGATTTCATAGCAAATGCAGAAGCAATGAATGCACTTTTGAATGGTCTATATGAATCAGAATTTATCAAAGTAATGCATTGTCAAGCAACCAATGAAATCTAGGATAAATTAGAAAATATTCATGAGGGAGATAAAAGGGTAAATATGGCTAAGTTGCAAGTATATAATACATAGTTAAAGACCTTAAAAATGAATGAAGATGAACATATACCTAAATTATTCTTAATAGTTTCTGAAGTTGTGAACATCATGATAGGTCTAGGGGAAACAATCAAAGAAAGTGTAATAGTCCATAAAATATTGAGATCATTACCATCTAAATTTAATCCTAAGGTTTCAGCCATAGAAGAAATAACCGACTTCAAACTTTTGACCAAGGACCAATTAATTGGGACCTTGAAAGCATATGAGATGAGAATTCCAAAAGGGAAGTCAAACATTAGGGAGGAAGCCTTCAAGGTAGACAAGTTCATAGAAGAAAAGGAATGTGCATGCTCAGGTTTTGATGAAGAAGAATCAAAATTTGTTAGTACATTGAAGAAAGGCACAAGTAAGTACAAAGTGAAAATTCCGTTTAAGTGCTTTAATTGTGGAAGAGTGGGGAATTATGCCTAAAAAATTCCTTATAAGAAAGAAGAAAATCAGCCAAAGGGGAAAGAGAAAAAACAATTCAATAATATGCAAAAAGAGAAAATATTTAATAGAAAAACATTTTATGCTCAACAAGATAGCAGTGCATCTGAAAGCTTAGACGAATCCTCTAGTGATGATGGAACCTATTAATTCATTTTGATGGCCTGGGAAGAGCTTGAAAAAGATCTTCTAGAACATGAAGAAGAAGGTGTGGTAGATATTGAGGGGGAGTTAGTTAGTGCCCTGAATGAAATAGAAAGGCTTAGGAGACAATGATAATTCTCATCAAGCTGAGAACAAAAATCTGGGCAACACTTCAACATCAAATGAATAGCTGCAAAGTAATACTACTGAGAAAAACCAGGAGGAAAAATGAGTGAACAATCAAACAACAAATGGGCATAGATCATATTTCTTCAGAAGATAGAATTTTCAAATATCTATATGGTTATATCCCCAAACATCACCCTCTACCAAATACGGATATTTATTCTATGGGTACTGCTAGTGTTGTAAGAAATTTGGACATAAATCCATGGACTGTAGAGCTTGTGTAAAAATATTTGATTTTGGGAATTCAAAAGGATTTAAGTATAATAATGGATTCACACATGTATATACTCCTCTCCATAATTTTATCGGATGTTTTTATTGTCACAAGATTGGACACAAATCATACGAATGTCATCTTAGGGACAATAAACCTTCATCTCACAATAATTGTAGAACAAATGAATGCATGCAATGGAGAAAGAATATTAATAAGTGTGATCTAGTTCTATATGCTCAAGATCAAAACATTCAATGGTATGTGGACAACGACTGCTGTAGACATATGACCGAAGAAATAAGAAAGTTTGTAACCTTGGATGAAAATAAATCTGGTAATGTCACATTCGGAAATGATAAAGAAGGGAAAATTAAGGCAAAATGAACAGTCAGTCTGAATAATGGAAGAAGAAAGGCTCAGGATGTATTGTTTGTAGATGGTCTAAAACAAAATATGCTAAGTGTAAGTCAAATGTGCTACAAAGGTTGTGAGGTCCTCTTCAGAGCTCAATATTGTGAATTCAGGTCAATCACTATAGGAAAAACTTTGGTTAAGGGGGTTCGAACATAGAGTAATGTATATATCATTAAATATGAGAGTGAAGGATGCTACATACGCAAACTTGATGAATCTTGGTTATGGCATAGAAGTTTTGGACATCTCAATTTTTATCACATCATCAAACTCAAAAAGAAGAAAGAAGTTAGAGACCTACCAACAATAAAAAAGCCCCAAAATAGTATATGTAGGTCCTACCAAATGGGCAAACAAACTCGAAGATCATTTAAATTCAAAGACCAGTTGTCAAGTAGTAAGCCTCTAGAACTATTTCACATGGATCTGTGCGGGCCTTCAAGAACAGATGCACCGGGAGGAGGAAAATATTTCATGTTGATAATCGATGGCTATTCTAGATTAACATGGGAGGCATTTCTCATATAGAAGTCTAAAGCATTCGAAAAATTCAAAATATTTAAGGCACTAGCATAAAACCAAATAGGGTGTAAAATAAAGTGCATCAGATCAGATAGAGGAGGTTAATTCACATCAGATGAATTTGTGGACCTATGTAATGAATTTGGGATAAAACAACAGTACAATGTTGTAGATACACCTCAACAGAATGGAATTGCAAAGAGGAAAAACAGGTATGTTCAGCAAATAGCCAAGGTTATGATGCAAGAAAGAAACATCTCTCAAGCCTACTACGCAAAGGAAGTACATACAAGAGTATGTATCCTCAATAAGGCACATCTTAGACCAAACTGTGACAAGACACCATATGAACTCAGGGCACGAAAAACCAACATCAATCAAACATTTAAGAGTTTTCGGTAGTAAATTCTTTATCAAAAATAATGATGAAAAATTAGGACAGTATGATGCTAGATATGATGAAGGAAAATTTTTAGGGTACTCATCAAAAATGAAGGGATACAGGTGCTATAATAAGAGGTTGCATAATATTGTGGAATGCATCGATGTAAAATTCGATGAAGAATCACAAGATAAAATCGAAAGCACAAAGTCTATTAACCCTCCATATCATCATCATTGTGACAACCAAGATAGTGAAGAGTAGGATGAAACATCAAAAGATACAAAGATGCACTCAAAAGGGCCCTCAAGAGACACTCAAAAGAATCATCCGGAAAAACAAATTATTGGAGACAAAAGTGAAGGATTTCAAACAAGAAGACAACTAGCAAAAAAGTCTGAGGCATTTCATCTAGATATGTTGTCAAAAATAGAGCCAAAGAACTTTGATGAGGCAAGTAAATACAAAAAATGGATCAATGCTATGAACAAAGAGTTAGACCAAATTTAGGAAAACAAAACTTGGGACCTAATCCCAAGACCTATTGGAAAGAATGTCATTGGCACAAAATGGGTATTCAAGAGTAATATGAATGAATAGGGTCAAGTAATTAGAAATAAATCCAGACTAGTATGTAAGTATTCACAAATAGAAGGTCTTGATTATGAAGAAACTTTTGCACCGGTCGCGAGAATGAAAGTAATCAAGATGTTTTTGGCCTTCACATGCTACAATGATTTCAAGGTGTATCAAATGGACATGAAGTTTGCCTTTCCTAAATGGTGACCTAGAGGAGAAAGTTTACATGGAACAACTTGAAGGTTTTCTATTATCTAATAATATCAATTATGTTTTCAAGTTAAAGAGAGCTCTATATGGTCTTAAACAAGCACCATGAGCATGGTATTCTAGGTTGGAAAAATACCTTCATAAACAAGGGTTCAATAAGGGAGGAGTTGATAGTAATTTATACATAAAGGCTAATGAAGATGAATTAATAATCGTGATTGTATATGTAGATGACATCATGTTTTGCAGCAAAATAAAGGATTTGGTAAAATGATTTTCTGAAGAGATGAAGTCAGAGTTTGATATGTCAATGATTGGAGAACTTACCTTCTACCTAGGGCTTCAAATCCTACAGAAGGTGGAGGCATATTTATTTCACAAGAAAAATACCTGAGAGATATTTTAAAAAGGTTCCAAATAGAATAATGTAAATCGGTGTCAATCCCCATGATTACTGGATGCAAGCTATGTGCAGATGATGGGTCGCTAGATGTATATCAAAAAATTCACAGGTATATGATAGGAAGTTTGTTATATATGACAGCTTCTAGACCAGACATAATGTTGGTAGTCGAACTAGTGGAAAGATATCAATCAACACCTAAACAAAATCACATGTTAGCAACCAAGAGGATATTCAAATACCTACACAGAACTACAAATTATGGACTATGGTATCCGAGAGGTAAATATTTTTCACTGAGAACATATACAGATGTAGATTGGGCCAGTTGTGTGGATGAAAGTAAAAGCACAAGTGGTGGTGCGTTCTATCTGGGAGAGAGTCTAGTGGCATGGCTAAGTAAGAAAAAAACATCAGTCTTTCTATCCACAGTTGAATCTGAATACATAGTAGTTGTAGTTTGTTGCACACAGGCGATGTGGATGAAACAAACACTTCAAGACATTAAAATAAACTTCAGTGAGCCTATTCCTATCATATGCGACAATATGAGTGCAATAAGCATGTCGAAAAATCCTGTGCTACATTCAAATACCAAGAACATCCCTATAAAATACCACTTTCTCAGATAACAAATAGTTGAGAAGGTAGTAAAGATGGAATACATCCCCACAAAGGAACAAATAGCAAAAATATTTACAAAATCACTTGCTAGAGAATTTTTCAAATACCTGAGAAACAAGCTCTGGATAGTGTCTACAGATGATTCTCATTAATATGACCTTGAAGGGAGAATTAAAAAAAAAGAAGGGAGGGGGATTTGAGTGCACCAGCTAAGGGGGAGACTACATGAGCAGAAATAATCAAAGAAGAGAAACTACTTGCTTAAAAATTTATCATAAATCAGAAGAAACATGATCAAAGACATCATAATAGTATGATATCAAGCCCTCTTAGTCACAATCACAAGTAACATCTATAAGGTGCACTAATTTTTTATGCAATTTTTGTTTGATGTACATATCCTGCATGAAAACATGTAAATAAATAAATAGACAAAGAAGTACTAGCATTGTTACAATTCTCCAAAAATTCTTCATTCTCAGATTGTCTACATGAAATTCATTGATCTATATTCATGAAATAAATGATAAATTCTCTATGAAAAGTTGAGGTCTATTCTAATATACTCTCATGAAAGCAAAAGAAAATCCCTTCATCAAGAAGAGAAGAAAATTATCTTCTACCCAATTATACTTGCAACCAGAAACAAAGAGGCCACTATGGAAGTATATTGGAAGAATACATCAAGTGGTCAAGTTGCAATCCTACTTTCAAATTCAAAAAAAAAAATCCTTTCAACAATGTATGCCACCATCAAGTCAAAAAGGGGAAAAAAATTTTACTAATAAAATGATCAAGTGCAAAATGCCACAATGGATCACTCATGTGATGACTACAACAAATAAGATCAAGGAAACACAGTGGAAATATTTTAATGAGATGATTGTTGTGCATCACTAGGATTTTCCCCAAATCCTTCAGCGTCACTATGGAAATTGTTTTTAAGTTATTGATGCATCTATCAAATCACTCTCTGAAAATTATTTTCATCGTCCCTGTTGTCAATCCTAGAGACAACCCTGAGTTGTGAAAGACCAGTGCCTAGGACATCTTAAACAGCAGAGAGCAATCAGTAATGTAATATAACAGGAACAACTAACAGGACAGAGCTCTCATGTTTTTCATTTATAAACAGGAAGTTCAACTTTGGATGGGACCAAAACTTTCAGAAGTTTGACGTGCAAAAGATATATTGCAGAGACAAAGTGTAAAACTCTTACGCAAAGGCATCAGACAATTTAAGACAGTTCACGATAAAGAGGGCCAATTCAACAATACTTAACAGAGATAAGTAATCTGCTGATGTTGACTATGTAAAAAAAAATGAGAAAATATCAGCTGTCGCATAGATAATATCCGGACACACATATCACCATGTAATGGGCTTAGCTATTTAAGAATCCATTCATAATAATAGTGTATTCCAAAATAACATCACTTTGAAGCCAATATAGCAGAAGTATGGGGGCAGTGAAAATGGAACAATATATCATGCATGAGCCATATTTAAAGCGCTAGACTGATTCCAACATAAGTATCAACTTGGATAAATTCACATTAAAATCAATGAGCTGCTCGCATTCCAAAACATGATACAAGAGAAATGGATGAGATAAGACGAACAATTGATTAACACACAAAGGTGAGGTAACATTCTATTAAATATCAAGGACTGGAATCCTCCTTACAGGTAAAACTTCTCTTCATTGAAACCAAATGGGCTCTGAACCTTCATACAAGAGTTAAACCAAAATGCATACAAAATCCTCTTACAGCATAGTTTTCTGATAAAATCTGGAACCCTGTGTTCTCTTCTGTTCTTGTTTATATAGGAACTTCTCTACATGGGCGAGAAGATATTTTGGGAAAATATCTTCCTCGCATGCTAGGAATTTGTTCGAAGTCCTTGTCAAAGTAACCAAAAATCATGATGAGGAATAAAAACCTCTCATCCTTTGCTGTTAGGCGCTAGGCCATTTTAAAACCAAAATTGTATAACAGTCTAAGTAAAAGTAAATTGTTGTGGTGAAATGTAAATTCCACCTGAAACTTGAAAAAGATTAACTAAGATAAAAAGTAAAAAAGGCCACGAGGGCCGAATCATGAAATAAAAATGCATCACTTGTGAGAAGGGGTCGAAGCTGTTGCTGATACTGGTGGTGGCACGTTTGCGGATGAACTGGAAATTTGGCTGACAAACTGAGCGCACCTCTGCTGACTGTCCGCAGCAGGCTCAGGCATCGTTGCAAATCCTTCTACCCTGATGAAGGCCTCAGTGAGGTCACTCGGATTTGCCTCGGTAGGAATTTTATGTTTTAACAGGTGAAGGAGGGCAAACTCTGGGCGGAGAGATGCAACCATGGTTTCGGTTTTGAGTCGGGTGGCTTTATCTGACAGGACATCCGTCCGGTCCCTTTCTTGCTTTAGGCATGCTTCATATTCCAGTAATGGTCACAACATGGAAGGGGTGGTGGATTCCCAGCACGTCGGAAGCCCTGCCGTCGTAATCTCGGTCCAAACTGCATCAAACCGGTCCACGATGTATACCAACTGCTGCAAGGCTTTCGAAGCCACGACGCGAGCCGATTCTTTATCAATGATTTTCTGGAATTCCAAGGCTTCCTTATGCCAGCTAACTATGCCATGCTGCTCGGCTTCGCTTTCTCTCAGCCCTTTCAAGAATGACACATATTGCCTGGCGCGCTGAGCTTTGTTGACCAAATCGAGATCCCCTTCTTGAAATCGTCTCCTGAGATAGAGTGCTGAGGATTTCATCTCCTCGATGACTTTCAGAAACTCCCATTGCTCTGTTACGGCTGAAATGATCTCGGACTAAATAATATTTCTACCATCCCTGAGAGTGAGGTTACCTTTTAGGCGTGCGTTGAGATCATTTATGGTCTTCTGCTGGTCGGCCCTTTTTTTCTTTTCTTTTTCTATCTCTTTCTGCAATGCTTCTATTATTCTAATATTCTCTAACAGGGATTTTTCCAAATCCGTGATCCTTTGCCTTGCAGTGGAAGCCTGCTTCTCCAGTATATCATTTGCAGCTTTCGCTGCGTCCAGCTTCTCTGAAAGTGAACTCGTCTCAGGTGGTGTTGTAGCAGGGGCGCAGCTGTGCGTGTCCCAAGTGTTCTGTAGCTCTGACAACCTACTCTGGAGGGTAGCGATTGTTCCTGCCAATTTCTCCTTCTCTTCTCTTTCTCTTGATAATGTGCCAGCCAATTCCATTTTTTTATTTCTCTACTTGCGCCAACTCGGCTGTCTGCAAATGCTGGGAGGCCGGCATGCGCGCTTTGCCTTTCAATGAGGCAAATTACTTTTGTAATTGGTCTATTAAAAAGCCCTGTGGGTTTGTTTCCCCGGTCTCTTTCCCTCTGATTTGATCCCGGAGACCAAGTATTTGATTTTCTTGGGCGCGGGTACTTTCTTTCTCATTCTTCATGGTAGTCCTCACTTGTTCATGCTTTTTCTCAAGTTTGCTCAGTGCGATGGTAACCCCCATTACCTCATCCTTCAGCATATCACCTACGACCTGAAACAGGTTGCACATATCAGTTGCTGGCACCTTAGTCATGTCAATTGCATGCTGGAGTACCCGGTAGCTAGTGGCACCTGTATCAGGGTCCAAAAGGGCTTTAGCCATAGACAATACCAGGTGTTCAGTATCCACATTCATGGTGGCGGAAATCCTGGTGTGATAATTTTCTAAATACCCCTCCAGCTCAACTTTGTACTTATCTCTGATTATCTTGTTCTTCTTGATCCTTTCGGCTGCCACTGGTGAAGTATAGTCTCCCATGGCCTATGAAACCTCAGTGAAGTCGGAGGAGGTGGTGCTGTCTCTCAACACTTTGTTTCCGGCCCTGCTGCTGTCAAGTGGTGCATATGGTATGAAAGGTTCAAGCAGCTGTTCTTCCCCTATAACTTCGGCTTCACTCGAGACTGTTTTCTGCTTTTTGCGAGTGGGAGAACCTGCTCCTAAAGGACCCACTTCTTCTTCTTGGCCTTTATTGATGCCTTCCTCCTCCCCTGTGGCAGATGAATCTGTCTCCATCTGCGAAACCAAAGGCCAAATTTCCAAGTTAGCCTTCCACTCTATAAACGGTCTTGCTTCATGCACATAAGGGGCGGACCTGTTCCTCTTTCTTCTGTTTGAAATGATCTCCCGAGGATCATAGGCCCAAGTTTTCCCCTATCTTAGGTCCATGCCCTGCAACAACTTCTCAACAATGGGAAGGGCGAGTCTTGAATTCACGACAAACGAGCCGATATGGGTAGGTAGCCTCAGTATGTAACCTTTCTTAGCGGGGACAAAGTGGAGCTGGTCAGCCTTGAGGGCTTGCTGAATATACTCCAGAGCATAAACTCGTCGAGCGGGAAACACGGGTAGCAGGTAAGGGGAGACCTCGGCTCCATAGACCCGAATTTTAGTATAATTATCAGAGAGATACCAATCCCCAGTGCTCTTGGTTTTACCATCTTGCAGCCAATTCTTCATTTCAGGAAAAACCCTAGGTGATGGCGAATCATGAATGATGGTGTAAGCGATGGACATGAAATCGTTTAGGAAACTTGAATAACCCGCCCCTTTTGGCAGTTGGCGCACTGCAAAGTTCCAGTCAAAAATAGTTCGGGGTTGAGAATTGACCTCGTATACCCTATCCAAGCCCAAACTCTCGAACCTATCAGCATGCTGATACAAGAAAAGATAGAACACCAGTGAACAGAAACGAAAATGACTGGTTTCTGAGAGCTCTTGGAACTGGATGTGAATATTGGCAGATAAGTAACCCAGGATATCTAGGATGACCCCCTTCTGAGACATTAACCACAGAAAGAAAACACATACCTTGGAAGTTTCCCCCAACCCACCTACACCTCAAAGACTCGCAATGAGAGCGAGGATGGGTTGCACTTCTTCCTTAAACAGGTTTAATGGGAGGATTTCCGTACCGGGAAGGGAAGTAACCTGGCTTCTGGTAATAGAAGCAATGAAGCTTTTTTGATGTTCCCATGGCGATTTAGTAAACTGGGAAGTTAAAGCTTCATCGCTAAAAGCGGTGTAGGTGGCGCTGGTGGGAAAATGGAGGGCTTGCTTGATGATGTCGGGTGAAAGGGAGAAAATCTCATTCCCTTGAGGGGAGGTGAACGTGCCTTGGTTTTTCATCAGCGCTTTCTAAGCCGCAGATAAACTTCACCACCGGAAGATCAACTGGCGGTAGAAACCCGATGACCACCCAGATCGATCCCTACAGGACATGACGCTAAAAAGGCTCGGTGTCTGCGTCGCTAATGGGGAAAGGGCACAGGTCGCGACCCAAGCACCAGTCGGGTCGATGAAAGGCTCGAACCCGGGAGGGTTTCTGGTTTCTCAGATCTGGGGAGTCTCTGGTTCATGTTTCTTAGGTGTGCCCTTTCCCATGATTGACATATCAAATCTGAAAAGAAAAACGAAAGGAAAGAAGGGGGAATGTAAGGGACGGAGTACCTGCACAGTAGGTAAATTTTCTTGGGAAAGCGACGCAGAGGGTAGTCTGGTGATGATTGGGTGGACCTGGTACTTGTTCCCGCTTGGTATATACTGTAACTGGAAGACCTGAGACTTTTACTGTAGTAAAATATGGGAAACTGCTATCTAACACTGGTAATTCTGAGGTGAAAAGGCATAGAGGTGAAATAGGCAGGGTAAGTGTCATAAGGACACTGACAGTGGGGCACGCGGCATGTAGGGATTGGGCGTGAGTTGAGGACAGGTGAACACTTCGTACCGGGTTTAATACTGGTACGGGCCTCAGTACCAGCTCATCTAAGAACTTACCTTACCTCTTTGCCGCGTGCGCCATATGATTCCTGAAATATATCATTCGCAAAGCGAATTAAATTCATAACCTACCAGTCATAAGGGCCCACATTGTGTTCTGCCACGTCACCATAACTCCGCACTTTGCTCTTGCCACATCATTCTGGCCTTGGGTCCTAGCCACGTCACGTTATTGCAACTCTGCGGGGGTATGGGTCTCTTGCCTTTCTCGCTGCTCGACCCCCGCGGAAATTCCCACCTGCAGCGTTCCCTTGTGTGCATATTCGTAAAGTGGCAGTTCTTTTAATATATTTGTTGTGCACTCTTTGTACCACGTAATTTCACTTTTGGTATTTCCGCTACCCTTTTTACTTTATACCTTGGTCCTTTCGTATTACTTCCGCCTCTAGCTTTTAGGCGCGTGACTTCTTTTACCTTGTTTCACTTCGACCCACTCTTCAAACATTTCACCATTTGATATAATGTTTGGTGCATGACTTAACAAAATTTAATAAACCAATGACTTATGTTAAATATTGAACAACATTGGCTCCACCTGGGGATGGCACGTTCATCCTCGAATGTGTCGAGAACTACGCAGACCAGCTGTTTGTCTTCAGTGAACGCCATTTCTCATTCCTTTCGACTGTTACCTCTTCTCTTGATGATTCATCAACAAACACACATTATTCAAACAATGCTTAAAACAGGAAATAATATACAATATGATACATCAGGCTTTCTCGGCCTAGATTAGTACTGGAAATAAGGCTTGAGGAATTGACCATTAATTTGGGTGTCCAGCAAATCCCCATGCAAATTCTCCAACCTAAAAGTATTGTTACCACCTTGTTTTGCAATTTTGAAAGGGCCAAACCAGAGGGGGTCGAAGTTTTCGTGTTTCCCTTTATCTGCCCTTCGAATGTCCCATCTGAGCACCAGATCTCCCACCTGTAACTTTCTGTCTTTGGCATGTTGTTCAAAAAGATCCTTCATCTTCTCCTGACATTCGATTAGCTTCTAGCTCACCTGATTTCGTGTTTCTTCTAGCTCCACCAACTGATGAATCCTCCTAGTTACATCGTCAGGCTCCTCTTGATTTTCTTGCATGAACCGAGCTACCGATAAATCCAACTACACAAGAAAAATTGCGGCTCTCCCATAAACTAGTTTGTATGGGGACTTCCCAGTTGCCCTCTTGCTAGTAATTCGGTTTGCCCACAGAGCGAATTTCAGATGGGAATCCCAATTCTTCTGATTCTCGTTGATGGTCTTCTTTAGTGCTCGGACCAGAGTTTTATTTGAGGACTCTGTGAGGCCGTTCTCTTGGGGGTAATAAGCCATAGAGTGACCCAGTGCAATATTATACTGCTGGAAAAAGCTGACAAATTTCGTGGATCTGAAGGCTTGTGCATTGTCAGTTACTATCTTAGCAGGACAACCGAATCTGGATATGATGTTTTCTTCTAAGAATTTCATTTCCACTATGTCTATTGCATTCCTAGCAGGTATAGCTTCCACCCACTTTGTGAAATAGTCTGTGGCGGTTAATATCCACTTATGCTAGCTGCTGGATGGAGGATGTATTTCTCCGATGAAGTCGATTCCCCATTGCTGGAATGGCTCATCTACATGGACAGGTATCATGGGGAGAGGCACGAGCTTCTGTCTCTCTGCGAACCTTTGGCACTTCTCGTAGGCTCTAACTCAAGTGAACACATCTCCAAATAGTTTAGGCCAGAAAAAACCAGCCTTCAGAATCTTATGAGCAGTAGCCCTCCAACTGTAATGGCCTCCACAGATTCCTTCGTGAAACTCAACCATTATACTATCCACCTCTTCTTCTGTAAGGCACAGGAGTAGGATACCAGAGGGGTCTCACCAATACAACCGACCATTTGCAATGACATACTTTTTTGACCTCAACCTCAGTGATCTGTACTTAGTTTTGTCACAACTGGGCGGGCAGTTGAGGGTTAGAAGGTACTCTACCATCTCTTTGCACCATGGGCTGATGAGGTACTTCATATGTATCTTCTGGGAGGCTATTTCTATTCTCTGCGCTTCCTCCTTTGCCCCAGAATATTCGTTTGCTGTCATAGACAAATTGATACCCAAGGCCTGACAATTTGATTCAGACAGGAACTTGGCTAAACCTTGCCCCTTAATTAATTTGGTAGGACGGATATCTAACTCATATTCCTGTATTTTGGCTATCCATTTTCCTCTCTTTCCTTCACTGTCCCCCTGGATAAGAATGTCTTTAACAGTTGCTGTAGGCACAAATGCAGTGACATGGGACTGCAAAACATACATACGGAAAGCTTTGAGGGACTTCACCAGAGTGTACGCTTTCTTCTCCAATATGTTATATTTCAGTTCAGCATCCCGAAGTACCTGACTAAAAAAGGAAATAGGCTGTTCATACCCCTCTTCGTTCTTCTGCAACAAAACTCCAGCTACTGTATGAGGGGATGCAAAGGAGAAGATCATAAACGGTTTGGCATAATCGGGCCCGGATAACACAGGGACTTCAACAAATGCATTTTTAATTCTGGCGAAGGCTTCTCTTGACTCTGGTGACCATTTCACCTCATTATTCTTCTTAAGAATATCGGTGATGTGCCTAACTATCTCAGCATAGTTAGGGATGAACCTCCTTAGGAATTTTATACGTCCTAGGAACACCTGAACTTCCTTTTTGTTTCTAGGCAGGGCAATGCCATTTATGACTTCCACCCTTTTGGGGTCTATCTTCACTCCTTCTTTGGTTACAATGTGTCCCAAAAGCTTGCCCTCTTCCAGTGCAAACAAAGAATTCTGTGGGTTAAGGGAGAGGCCATACTTTCTACACTTCTCAAAGGTTCTGCACAGGTGTTCTATGTGCTCTACATCATCCTTTGAAAACATAGTAATGTCGTCCAGGTATACCACCACGAACTGGTCTTGTTCTCCAATAAAATTAATATCCATGGCCCTCTGAAAAGTGGCCCCTGCGTTAATCAGCCCAAAAGGCATCCTGGCATACATAAACATCCCCCATGGAGTGGTGAAGGTCGTCTTCTTTTGATCTTCTGGCAATACAGCCACCTGATTATACCTAGAGAACCCATCCATCATCGACATCCAAGAAGCCCCTACCACTTTCTGCAATATGTGATCCATCTTGGGCAGTGGGTAATTATCCTTTAATGATGCCCTGTTCAGGTTCCTAAAATCAACACATAGTCTTATTTCTCCATTTTTCTTCCGTACAGGGAGTAGATTTGCTACCCACTCAGATTACCTCAAAGGTACAATGATTTTAGCCTTCAGCAGTTTCTTAATTTCTTTTTCAATAGAAGGTAGCAATAGGGGATTTATCTGCCTAAGCTTTTGCTTGTGTGGTTTTGCATCTCCCTTCAGTGGAATCTTATGCTGCATAATGCTGACATCGAAGGTTTTTAGATCTTGATAAGACCAGGCAAACACATCCTTATAGGACTGAAATAAATTTTGATACAGCTATTTATATTCTTCCGAGACCTTCTTAGACAGCTTCACGATTTTAGGGTCGGCCTCGGTACCTAGATTCAGTTCCTCCACCTGATTCTCCTCTACAACTTTGTTTGGTTGTAACGGAACATCATTCTTGTTAAACAACCTTTCTAAGGGTACTAATCCTCGAGGGATAATATTTCCTTTCAATTGTAGGAATTTGTGGCTAGCTACCTTTTCTTCCCATTTATCTCCTGAAGTGTCTTTAGTCTCCACTTCTTCACAAATGTCAACCTCCATGTTGGAGAATTCCCCGACTATTTCCAAGAATCTCTTGACCTTCTCATCATCTTCGAACACTTGCCAGTGCTTGATGTTGTCTGGGATAGATGGCCTATAACGCACCTCAATCTCATATCTCAATAGAGGGTTCTGAGGTGGCTGAAAGGTACTAGCAGCCACTGCTAAAGAGTCTGCCATTCTATTTTTCTCCCAAGGCATGAACTGGATATTAAATGCTAAGAATAAGTTCTCGACCAAATCCCAAAATTCGTTCCTATAGGCCCTCAGCCTAGGGTGTTTAGCTTGGCACTGATTTCTCACCTGCCTGACTACTAATTCTGAATCTCCCAGAACTTTTAAACTTTGTATGTTCATATTCCTGGCTGTCTGCAACCCTAGTAGGAGTGCTTCATATTCAGCCATGTTATTTGTGGCTTCATACTCCAGCTTGAAATATAGAGGCACCCATCTTCCTGCAGGCGAAATCAATAACACCACGGCTCCATTTCCTTCCCTAGAGTTGGCTCCATCAAAGTGAAGCGTCCAGATTTCTGATTCAGGGCTTTCTATGAACTGTTCTGTCTTAATATGGAAAAATGATGGTTCTTGTGCGTACTCCTGATATTCCTCCAACATTAAACATGAGAAATCCTCCTCTCTACTATAAACCAGAGAATTAACTGAATCATCTGCCTTAGTAACTGTCTTGACAAATCTGGTTTCCCGGTACAGCCTCCTCTCTTGGCCACCAAATACAGGGATAGTGGCATAGGTCAGATCCATCTTGATCGATCCACCAATTTTGGTCCCCCAAGATCTTGACAGTAACATTCCAAAACGAGCTGGGATGTCAGCCACCACTATATCCATCACTACACTTTTTGCTGGGATCTGAGCCAGGTTGACCACCAAATCTTTTATCATGCCTAGGCACTTAACTCTTTTGGAGTCAAATGAGTAAAGGTCTTTGTATGGGCGAGTGATCTGTAGTCCTAGTTGCTCCGTGATCGAGAGGGGTAAAATATTATGAGAGGCTCCTGAGTCTAACATGCAGTTATGCAGCAGCAAGTCATGTATTACCAAAGACACATAGAAAGGTGGGGTGGCGGCATCTAACTCTTCTACATGTGGGCCAAAAACCACCATAGGTCTTTCCTACTGAAGGTTAAGACTGTCTGGAACATTTATTACTTCTGGAGGGAGCATAAATGAAGTGACCTGGGACTGATATGCAGGTTGTTTTAACAACTCGGTCAAGGGGACTGGGATTTTCACTTTCTCAAGCTCCTTCTGTAGACTAAAAGCAGAGGAGGACTTATCTACTGACACTTCTTTTGGTTCTTTATCTTTGGAGTCTTTGTTCTGAGGGGAAGGTTTGACTTCTTTTAGGATCGGCTTGACACTAAGAGGTGTAGACACTTGTGAAGATGAAGGTAATTGATCAGCAGATTGTAAAGATTGGTTAAGGGGCCTCTTACCTTTGTCCAAGGTCTTTTGAAGAGTTGCCTCCTTCTGTGCAGGTGCCTCTTCCTATGGTGTGTCCTCCTCCTGATCCTGAGTACGGGTTCTCTTTCTGGAAGACCTGAGATCATATCTTCTATTGAACTGCGCTTGCATGAAATCAACGAACTGCTTGCAATAGTCATCGATCTTGGGATCTTCGTTGTCTTCATTAGCTTTCACTTCTGTGTGTGCCACCTCCACTTCTTCACTTCCATGTACCAGACATTCAACATCATCATTGTTTGAGAAACCAAAGTATGCCTCCTCTTACTCGTAAGCATTATCTTCAGTAGAACCCTCTACTTGCCCTTCCAAGTATAGAGGATGTGGCACTTGATCTTGCTGCTCCTTCTGTCCCCATTGCATTATCTGCAAGGGTGGTTTTCTGTATTGAGGGTTAAAGCATCTGTTTGGAGAATTTTGGAAATTCTTGGAGGATGAATTCTTGGCCTCCATTTCAAGTTTCACCAGTTTGCTTGAGAGATTCTTGATCATCTTGTTCATCTCCTCAATCCTGTCATTAGCTGAATCTCTATCTTGGCTCGAGGTGGATACCTCTTCCTTTCCCCTCCTTCTCGTATCCTGCTCAGATCTACCCTTGGATTTACCAGTGGAGGCAAAGTTTGCCTCAAGCTCCAGTGCATCATTATGGGCGTCATCCAGAGTGGCTGGCTTCCTTTCTCTCAGGGAGAAACCGAATTCAGAGTCAAAGGCTGCCACAAACACTACCTTGGCAGCAGTCTGATGTGGTTTCATTTCTATGGGAAGGCTCAGGTACAACTTGTTAAATCTCTTAATAAACTTGGCCACTCCTTCATTGTGTCTTTTCTTGAGTGTATTAAACTCAGTGAGACAGTGTCCATGGTCTTTCTTCTCTCCCTATTTTTTGAGGAAAGTGTCTTCCATAACTTCCCACGTATTTACAGAACAGTCTCCCAACGTCTTGAACCATTTTCTAGCTTCACCATCAAGGGATTGCACAAATAGTCTTAGGACTACGTCCAGATGTTCCACATTAAAGTTTTCTGCAAAAGCACAGAAGACTTCAAGATGTTTTTGAGCATCCATCTAGCTTTCTCCATTGAAACGGGGCACGATCTTTAGATAGTCCTGCGGCATATCATGTAGAACTGGAGGTAATGCTAGGGGAGCATATTTATTTAGCAAGAAACCCGAAACGTTGGCCATTGGAGGAGGAGGTGGAGTTAACAAGAGGGCTTGGTGAGTAAGTGGGGGAGTAGGTGGAAGTGTGGTATGGATGATGATAGGAATATAGTGAACGACAGCTTGAGAGGACGGAGACAAGGGTGGAGTATTAACAGCAGATATTTCCGTGACCTCTTTAACTTCTTCAACCTCTGGGGTAGGGTGAAATGTATAACGGGTGGTTTCTATTGACTCGGCCTCGTCCTTAACTTAGATGTTTCCCGGGGGTAAACAGTCTGAGTAATAACTGGTTTCACCTAGAGCGGAGTCAGAACCTTGCAATTGGGCAACCTGAGAAGAGGAAGAAGAAAAGTCTTCTAGGGAAAATTATGGGATCTCGGTATGAACAAATTGTCTCTCCCTCAAACCTCTTCTGTGTAAAATTCTCTCTGGGTCAGACACGGAAGGTGTCTTTGGCTGAGACGTATCTGACCTAAGGTGTGGCTTCCGGGGAGCTAGGACTGCAATTAGATTTTTCTGAAAAATGGATGTGGAGTCGCCAAGGTGAGGGATATACAACTCTCAACTCTCCATGCTCACCTAGTTGAAGAGTGAAATAGGGTTTTGTTGAGGCCCAGGGATTTAAATTTTTTCATCAACTTTGGTCCTCGGCAACGGCGCCAAAAAGATGTTGTCAATCCTAGAGACAGCCCTGAGTTGTGAAAGACCAGTGCCTAGGACATCTTAAACAGCAGAGAGCAATCAGTAATGTAATATAACAGGAACAACTAATAGGACGAAGCTCTCATGTTTTTCATTTATAAATAGGAATTTCAACTTTGGATGGGACCAAAACTTTCAGAAGTTTGATGTGCAAAAGATATATTGCAGAGACAAAGTGTAAAACTCTTACGCAAAGGCCTCAGACAATTTAAGACAGTTCACGATAAAGAGGGCCAATTCAAAAATACTTAACAGCGATAAGTAATCTGCTGATGTTGACTATGTAAGAAAAAATGAGAAAATATCAGCTACCGCATAGATAATATTTGGACACACATATCACCATGTAATGGGCTTAGCTATTTAAGAATCCATTCACAATAATAGCGTATTCCAAAATAACATCACATTGAAGCCAATATAGCAGAAGTATGGGGGCAGTGAAAATGGAACAATATATCATGCATGAGCCATATTTAAAGCGCTAGACTGATTCCAACATAAGTATCAACTTGGATAAATTCACATTAAAATCAATGAGCTGCTCGCATTCCAAAACATGATACAAGAGAAACGGATGAGATAAGACGAACAATTGATTGACACACAAAGGTGAGGTAACGTTCTATTAAATATGAAGGATTGGAATCCTCCTTATAGATAAAACTTCTCTTCATTGAAACCCAACGGGCTCTGAACCTTCATACAAGAGTTAAACCAAAATGCATACAAAATCCTCTTACATCATAGTTTAAAAATAAAATCTGGAACCCTGTGTTCTCTTCTGTTCTTTTTTATATAGTAACATCTCTACATGGGCGAGAAAATATTTTGGGAAAATATCTTCCTCGCATGCTAGGAATTTGTTAGAAGTCCTTGTCAAAGTAACCAAAAATCATGATGAGGAATAAAAGCCTCTCATCCTTTACTGTTAGGCGCTAGGCCATTTTAAAACCAAAATTGCATAACAGTCTAAGTAAAAGTAAATTGCTGTTGTGAAATGTAAATTCCACCTGAAACTTGAAAAAGACTAACTAAGATAAAAAGTAAAAAAGGCCACGAGGGCCGAATCATGAAATAACAATGCATCACTTGTGAGAAGGGGTCGAAGCTGTTGTTGATACTGGCGGTGGCATGTTTTCGGATGAACTGGAAATTTGGCTGACAAACTGAGCGCACCTCTGCTGACTGTCCGCGGCAGGCTCAGGCATCGTTGCAAATCATTCTACCCTGATGAAGGCCTTAGTGAGGTCACTCGGATTTGCCTCGGTAGGAATTTTATGTTTTAACAAGTGAAGGAGGGCAAACTCTGGGCAGAGAGATGCAACCATGGTTTCAGCTTTGAGCCGGGTGGCTTTATCTGACAGGACATCCGTCCGGTCCCTTTCTTGCTTTAGGCATGCTTCATATTCCTGTAATGGTTGCAGCATGGAAGGGGTGGTGGAGTCCTAGCACGTTGGAAGCCCTGCCATCGTAATATTGGTCCAAACTGCATCAAACCGGTCCACGCTGTATACCAACTGCTGCAAGGCCTTCGAAGCCATGACGCGAGCCGATTCCTTATCAATGATTTTCTAACATTCCAAGGCTTCCTTATGCCGGCTGACTATGCCATGCTGCTCGGATTCGTTTTCTCTCAACCCTTTCAAGAATGACACATATTCCCTGGCGCGCTGAGCTCTGTTGACCAAATTGAGATCCCCTTCTTGAAATCGTCTCCTAAGATAGAGTGCTGAGGATTTCATCTCCTCGATGACTTTCAGAAACTCCCATTGCTCTATTACGGCTGAAATGATCTCGGACCAAATAATCTTTCTACCATCCCTGAGAGTGAGGTTAACTTTTTGGCGTGCGTTGAGATTATTTATGGTCTTCTGCGTAGCGATTGTTCCTGCCAATTTCTCCTTCTCTTCTCTTTCTCTTGACAATGTGCCGGCCAATTCCATTTTTTTCTTTCTCTACTTGCGCCAACTCGGTTGTCTGCACATGCTAGGAGGCTGGCATGCGCGCTTTTCCTTTCAATGAGGCAACTTCCTTCTGTAATTGGTCTATTAAAAAGCTCTGAAGGTTTGTTTCCCTGGTCTCTTTCCCTCTGATTTGATCCCGGAGACCACGTATTTGATTTGCCTGGGCACGGGTACTTGCTTGCTCATTCTTCAGGGTAGTCCTCATCTGTTCATGCTTTTTCTCGAGTTTTCTCAGTGCGATGGTAACCCGCATTACCTCATCCTTCAGCATATCACCTACGACCTGAAACAGGTTGCACATATCAGTTGCTGGTACCTTAGTCATGTCAATTGCATGCTGGAATACCCGGTAGCTAATGGCACCTGTATCAGGGTCCAAAAGGGCTTCAGCCATAGACAATACTAGGTGTTCAGTATCCACATTCATGGTGGCGGAAATCCTGGTGTGATACTTTTCTACATACCTCTCCATCTCAGCTTTGTACTTATCTCTGATTATCCTGTTCTTCTTGATCCTTTCGACTACCACTGGTGAAGTATAGTCTCCCATGGCCTGTGAAACCTCAGTGAAGTCGGAGGAGGTGGTGCTGTCTCTCAACACTTTGATTCCGGCCCTGCTACTATCAAGTGGTGTATATGGTATGAAAGGTTCAAGCAGCTGTTCTTCCCCTATAACTTCAGCTTCACTCGAGACTGTTTTATACTTTTTGCGAGCAGGAGAACCTACTCCTGAAGGACCCACTTCTTCTTCTTGGCCTTTATTGATGCCTTCCTCCTCCCCTGTGGCAGATGAATCTGTCTCCATCTGCGAAACCAAAGACCAAATTTCCAAGTTAGCCTTCCACTCTATAAACGGTCTTGGTTCATGCACATAAGGGGTGGACCTGTTCCTCTTTCTTCTGTTTGAAATGATCTCCCGAGGATCATAGGCCCAAGTTTTCCCCTGTCTTAGGTCCATGCCCTACAAGAGCTTCTCAACAATGGGAAGGGCGAGTCTTGAATTCACGACGAACGGGTCGATATGGGTAGGTAGCCTCAGTATGTAACCTTTCTTAGCGGGGACAAAGTGGAGCTGGTCAGCCTTGAGGGCTTGCCGAATATACTCCAGAGCATAAACTCGTCGAGCGGGAAACACGGGTAGCAGGTAAGGGGAGACCTCGGCTCCATAGACCCAAATTTTAGTATAATTATCAGAGAGATACCAATCCCCAGTGCTTTGGGTTTTACCAGCTTGCAGCCAATTCTTCATTTCAGGAAAAACCCTAGGTGATGACGAATCATGAATGATGGTGTAAGCGATGGACATGAAATCATTTAGGAAACTTGAATAACCCACCCCTTTTGGCAGTTGGCGCACTGCAAAGTTCCAGTCAAAAACAGGTCGGGGTTGAGAATTGACCTCGTATACCCTATCCAAGCCCAAACGCTCGAACCTATCAGCATGCTGATACAAGAAAAGATAGAACACCAGTGAACAGAAATTAAAATGACTGGTTTCTGAGAGCTCTTGGAACTGGATGTGAATATTGGCAGATAAGTAACCCGGGATATCTAGGACGACCCCCTTCTTAGACATTAACCACAGAAAGAAAACACATACCTTGGAAGTTTCCCCCAACCCGCCTACACCTAAAAGACCCGCAATGAGAGTGAGGATGGGTTGCACTTCTTCCTTAAACAGGTTTAATGGGAGGATTTTCGTACCGGGAAGGGAAGTAACCTGGCTGCTGGTAATAGAAGCAATGAAGCTTTTTTTATGCTCCCATGGCAATCTAGTAAACTAGGAAGTTAAAGCTTCTTCGCTGAAATCAGTGTAGGTGGCGCTGGTGGGAAAACGGAGGGCTTGCTTGATGATGTCGGGCGAAAGGAAGAAAATCTCGTTCCCCTGAGGGGAGGTGAACGTGCCTAGGTTTTCATCGTAGGCGTCTCTAAGCCAGTAGATAAACTCGACCACCGGGAAGACTGGGGGGGTAATCTGATGGTAGAAACCTGATACGACCACCCGGTATCGATCCCTATTATGGACATGACGCGAAAAAAGCTCAGGTCTTATGCTGCTAATGGGGAAAGGGTATTGGTGGTCGCAGACTCTAGCTTGCTGGTCGATGAAAGGCTCGAACCCGGGAGGGTTTCTGGTTTCTCGGACCTGGGGAGTCTCTGGTTCGTTTTTCTTAGGTGTGCCCCTTCCCATGATTGACATATGAAATCTGAAAAGAAAAACGAAAGGAAAGCAGGGGGAATGTAAGGGACGGAGTACCTACACAGTAGGTAAATATGCTTGGGAAAGCGACGCAGAGGGTAGTCTGGTGATGATTGGGTGGACCTGGTACTTGTTCCCGCTTGGTATATACCGTAACTGGAAGACCTGAGACTTTTACTGTAGTAAAATACGGGAAATTGTTTTCTAAGACTGGTAATTCTGAGGTGAAAAGGCATAGAGGTGAAATAGGCAGGGTAAGTGTCGTAAGGACACTGACACTGGGGCACGCGGCATGTAGGGATTGGGCGTGAGTTGAGGACAGGTGAACACTGCGTGCCAGGTTTAATACTGGTACAGGCCTCAGTACCAGCTCATCTAAGAACTTACCTTACCTCTTTGCCGTGTGCGCCATATGATTCCTGAAATATATCATTCGCAAAGCGAATTAAATTCATAACCTACCAGTCGTAAGGGCCCACATTATGTTCTGCCATGTCACCATAACTCCGCGCTTTGCTCTTGCCACATCATTCTGGCCTTGGGTCCCAACCACGTCACATTATTGCAACTCCGCGGGGGTATGGGTCTCTTGCCTTTCTCGCTGCTCAACCCCCACGGAAATTCCCACCTGTAGCGTTCCCTTGTGTGCATATTTGTAAAGCGGCAGTTCTTTTAATATATTTGTTGTGTGCTCTTCGTACCATGTAATTTCACTTTGGGTATTTCCGCTACCCTTTTTACTTTATACCTTGGTCCTTTCGTATTACTTCCGCCTCTAGCTTTTAGGCGCGTGACTTCTTTTACCTTGTTTCACTTCGACCCACTCTTCAAAAATTTCACCATTTGATATAATGTTCGGTGCATGACTTAACAACATTTAATAAACCAATGACTTATATTAAATATTGAACAACAGTCCCTACATATAAATGAAAATAAGTTCAGAAATATTTTTAAAGCTCTATCAAGCACATACAATATGCTTTGACAAAGAATCAAGCAACATCACTCTATAAAAAAAATTATTGGTTGAATCAACACAACCTCATATCAAATATATTTCTTAGCGCCCTCAAGTGAAATGGTGGCCTCACAAGTAAAAAGGAGCCTCATCACTCATAAGAGTGGGGCTAACAATAACCTGTGAAAAAATGCCGAGCATAACCAGAAATTAGCAAACGTGTAGTGGTTGAGAAAAGTTTATATGGTGGAGTATCATTTAGATTGTGGTCTTGCCCAGGTCTTAGAGTGGCGCAGTGTAACGCATGGAGCAGTTATGGTGGAGATGTAGGGAAAAGAACCCTTTGCCTCTCGCATGCACATTGGAACGTTATGTTTAATGTCAGATGGTGGTGCTACCTAGGGACCAGAGTGGCACAATGCAACACATGGGGTAGTTATGGTGGAGATGCGGGGAAATGAACCTCGTGCTTGTTGCATGTGCAACAGAACGTTATTTTTTCAAACGGTGGTGCCGCCTAGGTCTTAGAGTGGTGCAACATAATGCATGGAGTAGTTATGTCAGAGCGTAAATGAGTTTATGGTGTTGGAGAGGATATTCTCTTGACTTGAAATAAAGTCTTGTCACCCAAAGGTTATCTCTCATTTTTCTGTTTGGGTAATATGGAATCCAAGGTGGAAAATGAGCATAAGCCTATAAAAGTTCTAAAGAAGGGTAATTCAAATCGTGAACATTACAACAAGTCGTAGATGAATCGACGTTTTATGATCAACGTGCACTCCAAGTTTATGATTGTCATGAAGCAGTTTATGGTGTTGGAGTTGATGGTGTTGGAGCGTAACACATGGAGTAAATATCATATCAGAAGAGTAATGGATGGTGACAGTAGGTATCAGTTTTGATGACAACTTCACTATTGAAACAACGTTAGTATCGAAGCGGTGCAATGTAGTGGTGTAGTGGGGGCGATGCACAATTTGGCCTTAGTTGTCACGAAAGAAAAAACAGTGCAGGAGAAGTTTCTTTGACAAGCCATCCAACAGTATTCAAGGCTCATTGCTTCGTTTGATAATATCAAATCTTCTTTGTCGTGCAAATATCGGCCTTTCAGTTCCAGAAATCTATCGGTGCTGCCATGTTCGACACTGGATTGCAACAGTGCACGCTACAAGCAACCGCACGACCAGTCTTGTGAATTCCATGCCTTCCTATTTGTAGGCTTGAAACCTTGGATACAGTTACATAACTTCACATTGTTCTGGTTGCAAACACCATAAGGGCTGCAGAAATAAAAAACCTGGCAAAATATTTGAAGGAAAGGGAAGTTGAATTGGAGAATGCTACCAAACTTTTCTAGATTATCTACAGTCTATAAAGATTAGAAAAATGAACTTTTTGTTTTCCTTGCATAGGATGCACCATGGTAGGCATTGTATTCCTTTTTCTGAGGTTTTCTCATGTTAAAATTTTCTTGTGGGCCAGTGCCCAGAAGAAAAAACCCACTTTTGCACTGATTCATGAAGCCAAATTCCCCCCAATTGCCTCCATACAATCAAAAGTCGTGAGTGTTTTGCCTATGTTGCATGGGTGATAGGTGGAGTCACATGTGATCCACCATTTTAGATGTTTGTTTTAATTGTGGGTTGTCATTATGTGGAAGCTCATTAGTATGTTGCTAATGAAAATGGTCTACTTGAAATTTTGCGCATAGAATAATGGATTCCATAAATAATCTATCTAGGGATGCATCTGTCATACTGATAAGTGGAAAATCAGTTTTTAATAGTAACATCATCATGTAATGGAAAATTCTTGTGTCTATTGATCATTGGATTTATTTTGTGGGGCTCCCGTAGTAATGAGCTTATTTAGCATTTCTAGAAAGGTTTGTCATGCAGCCAATGGTTATATTTACAACAAAGTCACACAGTGAACAATTTGGAGACACTACATCATGGGATACCTTCTCCATAGCTAACATGCAGTGAGATGAAGAGTCTATGCTACCATCCATGCTTTAGTGGGAAAATATCCACTTGTTGGCATATACATTGAAAACTTGTTGCTAATCACCGAGAGCAGAAAATTGACATCTAGAAAATTAGGGAACCATCTTTTTGTAAGTTCTAGTTGTTGTATTAATGACCTTGATTTTGAGAAATGTTCTTGATGCATTTGATCATTGCATCGAATTCCTCATTCCAAGGGGGGCTTAAGAGGACAATGTTGTCATATGTAGTCAACACCGTGGTCCCATAGACAACATATGTCTCTTTCCTATTAAATGCTATTCATTAAAGTATGGACGGTAAAACCATGAAGATTTTGATGAAAATATAACTTGGCAGTAATATTCATAAAATCTGACCTATAATAAAGTTTGACAAAGCAATGAAAATAATTATGCTCATAGCAAAATTTTATTAAAGCTCATGGCTCATTATATGGCTTGCACACATTTTAAATGTGAAGGAATATGAAGTAATTTATAAGCTAATAGGAGACATATCTAGGCATAAGGAGAAGACTAGGGTATAATATATGATTCCATAAGATCTTGGGTCGTATATTGCAGGGTCATACTTATATTGTTGATGGGGTTATGAAAGATTCTAGTAAAATAGTTCACATTGCAGGTTAATGATGCCAGAGTCAAAGTTTGTATGTTGTTAGTTATTGTTGAGGACAGAGGAAAGCACATATGAATATTATACATATTGTTTTACTATTGATGTTTTATCAGAGGAAATATGCTAGGGTTATGCCATGATGAGTCTGTTCCACTATTCCTAAGTTCCTGACAGTGCCATTAAGTGCCCAGGGTTTGGCAGCTTGATGTAATGATGTTGTAGAGGTTTTTAACACCTTATAATATACATGTTGCATAGAGTAATTGATTCATATTTTGGTGTTGTGGTCATTTGTATTGTTGTATCATTTCAAAGATAGTATGCTATCAATTGAGTATATGTATATAGGAATATATCCTAAAGGGTTCAAATTTAGAAAAAGGTTTAACAATCTTGACAAACATATCGCTTATTTCCAGAAGCACAGCAATGATCTAGTTCATAATTATGTACAAGATTTTTTTCCATGTTATAATTCCTTGCATTATTTTAAAAGTGTTCTTATAACAATGGTTTGTAGAGTTTTTGCAATGATTTTGAAGTGGATTTGGATCAGAATGTATATATCACATGCATCATCTTCACTACTCTTACATAATGTTTTCTATGGAACATCACCCATTTTTGAAGCAGTATTCATCTTCAATAAATGCTCATTCAAACTAGAGAAACCCCAACAAGCCATATGAAGTGGAATTCATTCACCAAAAAAATGACAGAATGAACATTGGTTATGCAGAACTTAGAGAGTAGTAATCTTCATTGTGCATTAGGAAGCATTAATGAAATAATGGAAACTACACTGAAAAATGTGTAACCCCCTCGCCATTGATGTCAAAGGGGGAGGTAAAGTAATCAGAGGAAGGAAGAAATTTCTCAGAATTAAAGGGGGAGGAAAAAAGGATTTCCATCAATGCCAAAGGGGGAGATTTTTGGAAATATTGGCATTGATGTCATTAACTGAAATTATGTTAATGTATGTTGAGTTTTATTTTACAAAAGGTTGAAAGTGATGTGAAGTGCAAAGGCTATTCTAATGAATATGAAGGATAGAAAATTGTCAATAAGGACATAATATATTAAGGCAAAGTTGAAATACATATATTTCATTAAACAAAAAATGTAGACAATACAAGTGTGATGTGTCACTTGTCATCATTTCTAATTGAAATGTTACAATATCTTTTTCTATTACAAATCTTTTCAAATCTGAATATAAATTAGGAGAACAATTTTCTTTTGGAAGCCTAAGAGACAATGCTTCACTTCATATTCTACAAGGAAGACAAACAGCTAAAGAGGCTTGCCTACAAAAGGTACAACATAAAGCATAATTTTTTTAGTTTTTTTTTCAAGAGAAGAAAATGAGAGTTTTTTTACGGAGACATTGATGGAAAACAACAAAAGAGGAATAGAAAATGGAAGAGGATAAGCAATTCAACAATGAAGTTGATAGCATAATGGTCTATGAGGTAACTAGCATATGAAGCTTAATGTTCTAATTGAGAAATTTCTATCCTCCTATATGTTGTAGTTCGAAGAGGAGCATGTTGTTTCCTGTTGAGGTAGGATCCTCCTGTGGGTTGTAGCCTACAGAAAATTTGTAGGAGTTGGAGCTTCCTTGGAGGTAATAACCTCTTGTAGGTAGGAGCCTACAAAAATCTGATGTAATAAGTAGTAGCAGCCTACCTTCACATTATTTTTAGCCTAATATTCATGGTTTTCTCCCTTCATGGTTTCCACTCATATCTTGTGTCCTTGTGTGCTTATTATGACTGCTATGTGAATGGCATTTAACTATTCATAAGAAATCTAAAAAATCTATTCATGACACCTGAAAAATGAATTCAATATAACATGAACTTGAAATATTAGTTGAATAATAAAGAAAGACGAGAAAAGGAAAAGAATATTAAATGAAAGATTCACCCCCCCTCTCAGTAATTTCCCATCTTAAATATCAATTTTCCAACAAAAATCGGAAACTTTAACCATCAATCCAAACAAGGGTGAATCTAGTTTACTAAAATATGTAACTAACTTTCTATAATACCCAACTAAACCAAAGAAAATATTGACATATCTTTGCTTTTGAGGGATAGGGACACTTCTGGTTATGGAAATCTTGTTTGGGCCAACCTGTATCCCTTCCTTGGATATGGAATGGCCAAGGACAGTCCCTGCATTCATTAAAAAACTCACATTTCTTAGGGCTCAATGAGATATTTGTTTCAATACATTTCTTCAAGACATTTCACATATTAGAAATATATTATTGGAATTCACATCCATAAGGAGTGAAATCATCCATGTATATCCCAATAGAGTCATGAAAATTTTCAGCAAAGATACTTATAACTTCCCTCTGAAAAGTAGTAGGGGCATTGCACAGACTGAATGGAACAACTCTATAGGAAAACGCACCCCAAGGACATGTAAATTTGGTTTTGCCTCGGTCTTCAGGGCTGATATTAATTTTGTTGTATCCACTAAATCCATCAAGGAAGGAGAAGAATTTATTTCCTGCAATGCCATCTAAGATTTGGTCAATGAAGGGCAAAGGAAAATGGTCCTTCTCTATAGCCTTCTTAAGTTCTCAATAATCAACATAGATTCTCCACTTCCCATTCTTATTGGGGACTAAAATAAGAGGTGACACCCATTCATTATCTTAAATGGGGTATATGAACCTTTCATCTAGTAGATTTTGTAACTCTTCTTTCACAATGTCCTTAAGATTTGGGTTCATCCTTCTCTGGGGTTGGTGCATAGGATTGCCTCCCTCTTTGATGTAAATATGATGAGTACAAACTAAGGGATGCACACCTTTCATTTCCTTATAATCCCAAGAAAAATCATCCAGGTGTTGCCTCAATACATTGCACAATTATTCTTCGTGTTTGGATGAGAGGGAGGGATTTATCTTTAGAGTTCTTGATGTTACAAAATCTACAACCTTGGCATGTTATAGGCTATATTCAACATAGCACAAGTCAGTCCAAGGAATACTCCCAGTTTCTATCATCATTTCATCAATTGGTATGGGAGTGGAAGGTTTATTCAGTAAGATATGGTAAATAAGGTCATCTTCATTAAGTTCCCCCCCTCTTATAACAATATCTAGAGTATAGAATGGGTGTGGGGTTGTGTGATACAATTCATCCTCTTCCCCATCCTCTAATCATAAAGGTAAATCATGTTCAATAGAAGGTTGAGCAGTAGGATACGACACAAGTTACTTTGATAAATGTTCATTCTTGATATTCATGTTCTCAGACCTGAAACTAATGTACGCATTAGCAGTATCCAACCAATGTCTTCCTAAGATGAGAGGATAGACATTAAACTTTTTTTTGGGCTGGAGGACCAGGAAATTAGTAGGGTACTCCCAGGAGTCAATGGAGACCATGAAATCCTCAATAATTCCCTCAAGAGCTACTTTGGATTTGTCTACAATCCTACAACACTGTGGTGGTATTTTTCAAAGCCCCTTGGAGATTGATATTTATCATGGTTTCCCTAGTAATCACATTGATTGCAACCCCAAGATCAAATAAGGTATTAGGGACCATAATTCCATTGATATTCACATATACTATCGAGTTACTAGGGTATAGGTTATTTGGGGAGATCACCCTCCCAAGAATTAGATAAGATAGTTGTCCAACAATATTCATGGTGGGGGTATCTCTTCTTATTATCCCAAGGATTTTCAAACATTTTTCGTTAATAATATTGTTGTCGATGGGAACATATTTAATGGCCTGGAGAAGGGGTACCTCGACACAAAAATTCTTCAATTATACCATAATTTAAACCTCTTCTGAGGCATGTTAGTTAGGGTGGACCAACCTTTCAAGATAGGGGGTGCATTTACTTGAGGGGAACTATCTTCATTATCTTCTTCAACCTCTTTAGGTGGAGAAGGTGGGTGATTATCTAGGAGCACCCTCCCAGACCAAAGGTTTATCTCTTGGATTTCCAGAACATAAGTAGGATAGGATGTCTCTCCATTGTAGACCTATTGCGACTGCTTATTTTTCGGGTTCAAATTTGGTTAAGCATGCATTTGAGGTTGCTTAGGTGGGGCATGATGAGTTAGATATGGTTGATATTGGGGTGGAGGAAGTAAATCATGAGGTCAGTTGGTTTGAGGCCTCCACCCTTGTGAGGGGTTTCCCCATTGGGAAGATTGGGTGGATATGTATAAAAATTAGGGTTGATAGGCTGAGGAGGATATGGAGTAGCATAAGACAAAGGAGGATATGTGGACCATGATGGATGAGTGGAACGGTACCAAGGCTGGAAAGGTGAATTCTTATTTGGATTCTAGTGAGGATAATGTGCACCTTGCATGCCTTGTCCATATGTATTAGGTATCCTTTGGTTAATGAAGCACAAATATTATGAACCACTCTCTAATCCTCCTTGGTATAAAAACTTTAGGCCAGACATAGAGGGGCATTTATATGTTGCATGATTCTCTTCATAGACTAGGCAAACGTGTATGGCATTCAGTGGGAATTCATTCCTAGGATGTCTCTTAATACATCTAGGGAAAAATATATCCAGTTCCCTTTCTACTTCCTCGTTCTTTATTTTGATTTGCATAGTATTCATTTGAAAGGAAAAGGTGTGCAACATTTCACTCTTGAAATAATCCAACATATTCCCTATCTCATGCTTGATGGATTTCGTGGAGGGAGAGGGACTGACCAATATTTGGCTAGACCTACCCTTTTTCCTAACATCCTTAGATTGATTCTTGAATATAGTTTTGATGTCATCATAAGGTAATTGGTAGATATCTCCTCCAGATAGCATGCTGAGGGTTTCCATCACATTTTCCCTAATCCCTTGGAGAAGAACTATCTCGAGTGACTCGGTATCAAGGGTACAGTCGACCCTCATATAATTGAGTTGAAATATTTCCTCATATTCCTCTAGAGACTCATTAGGTCCAAGATTCATCCTAAAAAATCCCTCCTTTTCTTTTTTGGACCTATAGTATTCTTGGTATTTTTCATTGAAGGCTTGCTACATTTGGGTCCAGGTAATGATGCTGCCTCCAAGTAGACCTATAAAACAGCACAAGGCTGCATCTTTAAGGGTACAAGGAAACAAATGCAGCTTCTGCTCATCATAGGCATCGGCATAGGTCCTATAGACAACAGAAAAATCAAACATGAAGATGTTAGGATCTTCAAAGGTCAAGCCATGGAAATGTAGAAGGGAAGTAGGGATTATATTCTTCATTCGACCCTCTCCATTAGTTTATTTGATAGGGAAAATATCATTGTTCATGTTTTCATCCATAGTTTGGGTAGGTGGGATAGATTATTATTCTCTTATAGGTTCTTCAAAGATCTTAGGTCTCTCACCTAATGTGTCTTCTAACTCCCCTGTAGTCAGAGAGGGAATTTTACAACCGCTAAAAAATAATGAAGGTTTGATACTTGAGGGTGCATTTTGGTAATACTTTTCCTTGGTTATCCCTACTCCTACGAGGCATGAAAGAACAAATTTATTTTTAGAATTTTTCACTTTTTCAAAGCAATAAGACCGATGAAAAAGTAGAAAAAAAACAATGCTTAAGAAGAAACAACACCTACTTAGATACCTCCTCAGCAATGGTTCCAAAAAGTGATGAGCCCTGGTATTTCACCAAGAGTGCTGCAACTCCCAAGGGCTTCGCAACTCAAATTTTCGACCCAATATTCATATAAAATTAGAGGTGATAGTCATATATGCACAATAGGTTAGGTTCTACTCATGTCACCCTCTATAATGAAATCAAATCAAGGTGTTTAGAGACTAGTCCTCCAACTAAATATAGTGAAAACTTCTTATGAAAGCATAATTGAACTTCATTCTAACTATGAAAGTGAAAAATCCATTCATTCAAATGTAAATGCTAATTTCCATTGCATGAAAGAGAAAGGGATAATATACTTGCATATGTAAAGCTACTCTACTTTGCACATTTAATGAAATTGGTAACCTCCTTGCATGTATCATTGGTATACTTTACATTTT
>CM076576.1:916938654-916991446 GCA_034641835.2 Pinus albicaulis
AAAATTTCATCGGGAATCTCAAAAATGGGAACCGAAAACACAGTAGGTAAGTTACCTTTTCAATGTTGATTGTGCAACAGATCTATGTGCTATGCCCTGTAAGTAAAATAAAATTTTCCGCAAGAAAAATATTTATTCTAAAGAAGACAGTAGCTCTTCAGATGAAAGTGATACATAAGAACCAAATGCAAGATAATTTATCGTCACAACCCAAGAAAATCAATATGATTTTAACACCCTCCTCCCACATATACCCAAGTAATAGGAAAACCGAGATAAACACATGATGAGAGGTTAATATGATCAAATTCAACCTCCTGGGTGACCTTAAGGAAGTGGAACCGACAGAAACACATCATACAGACCTTCCACATTAGTAACAAAACTCTCTGAAGCCAACCCAACCACTTAGGAATCCAGATCCTGGGTTCCACTAATTTTTTAGGCCTTTAAACCCCCATAGTATAGGTATGGGTTCATCTGGGAGGATCTGGATGCTCCCACAGCATATGCAGACATGCATCCAAGGAATTTTCCCCACAGACCTATACTAGCGTCCCCTGGATTTGAGCCACTTTTTTAGGCCTAGAGCCTAGGTCACTTCCCATAACTCAATGAAAAGTTCATAAATGAAATGAAATATCAAAAAAATGATGTATTTGCAAAAAAATGACAAGGCCTAGACTGGATCCCTGCTAGCCATGACAGAAATTTCGTCAAACATATCACAAATATGTAATCTACAGGTGTAAACAAAAAATCTAAGCATAGGGGTCTCATACTTATCTGATAATCTCTAAAAAGCATTGTTCCCTTACATCATTAGCTGCATTATCATCTATTAGGTCATAGATACATTGTTCACTCATTTACAAATAAAATCAGGAGGAGATCCATACATCATCATTGTCGTAATACATGCTTATAACCAGCATAATAACAATAGAAATCTGAAGGATACATCATCTATGGAATCCACATATCAACTAGTACATTTACACATAAAAATTCAAGGAGAGAACCTCCTATTAGTGAATGCAAAAGCCAACCCGGGACTTACACATTCCACCCGACCATAGATTGGTTGAGCCAAATCACTCTTCATCCAATCACCCTCGTTCCATATTCCAAGCATGAATGTGGGACTCAAATTGAAAGAAACAACTAGGGCATCCTGAGCCTATACCACCTCACCCTCATCAATAGAAATCAGGCTTTACCATAATCCACACTGGATCACAACGCCAAAACAATAAAAATGCCATAATAGGCTTTACCGTGATCTCCACCTAATCACTAGGCCAAAAAAAGCATGGATGCCACCGAATTTCTCCAGCTACACCATGAGAAATTTTCCTATCTCCTAGTCTATCAGGATTTACTACAATCCACAGTATGATCTAGGGATCAATAGGCCCTAAACTGAGACACACTCTCCAGGATTTACAGTATATCCCAACTCGAGATTCTTAGGCCTGGTGGAGAGAAAACCACCTCTAGGATTTAGTGTATATCTCGCCATTAATTGGTTTATGATTCCTAGGCCCACCGAGGCAAACATTATTTGACTTTACCGCAAACCATAATCTAGTTCAGGGGTTACTAGGCCATGTATTATATCATTTAAGAGATCCACCTCACTAAACTTTGAATCCATCCTGAAATTTATTTCAACCAAAACATGAGAACTCCATCACACCATGGCTATCCGGAAATGGCAAGGCTAGGCTGAAAACACTGTCTCCCCTGGAAAAACCCATGCCATGACAAAAAATAACCACATGTAATACCATGCATGCAAAATCTAGCAAGGAAATCACACATGAAAATCCATACCTACAAAGAATCATGTTGTAGCTACTTAGTCCTGCTCTTCCTTAGTTTCTCCCTCATTTATCTTTCCTTATTTTCCTTTCTTTATCCAATTCCAAAGTGCTCCAAGAAATTCTAAGTGTCCTAGAGTGAGAGAGAGAGAGAGATAATAATGAGAAAGCTCCAAAATTGAACTCACAGAAGGTACCAACTAATCCTCATAAGCCTTTTTATCAAATAGGCCTCTATTTTCTTCATTTTCTATTATTTTCCTTCATTTTCCTCCTCGCATGCAACCTATGACCTTTCACCTTCCTTTTCTCCTATTTTGCATTATTTTCATAAATAAAATTCCAATTAATGTCAATTTCCTTTAGCCACAATAATAGAAATGAACACCCACTAGGATGTTTTTCCCACCATTCGGCTTGGAATAAGTGTCCCATCAACCATGATTATTATTTTTCCTTTATTAAATTTTATTACATGAAATTTAAGTCTGGGTTTGTTACAGAACCCTCCCCCTCGAGGAGCACCGTCCTCGGTGTTTAATGACACCTACAAACAAGAAAACTGTTCAAAATAAAACACACTGCCTATGGAGCTTTATAACACAACTCGTTGTAGTATTTTCAAAGAATAACCTACTCAAAAGAAAAAACCATCATGATAATCATACCATGTAATGGAGCTTTATAACACAACTCATTACGATATTTACAATAATATACACATATGCACATTTTCTCAATCATCAAATAAAAGGATACAATGCCCACAATACAAAAAAGGAATCGAGAGGGTGACGCACCCACCCTCAAAGTAGTACCAGGATTCACTTCCTTCCCAGGAAGGCCAGAATCCACTGTCAGAGCCAAGGTTGCATCCAATGTCCAGCGCTACCATCCAACATTATTTTACCCCTAGTGAATACTTACTGACCCATTGTTCTAGGGTGCACTCCCAGTGTGAATTTGATTCCATATGGAAATTCTAATGACCAAAACAAATCCATCCTCGACCTTCCCTTCTCTTCTACACAGTCCCTCATGCAATCCGGTAACCCCTTCCATGCAGTCACTCACCTTCAAAGTTCCCCGACATCCCCTATCTTGGGCGATCCATCCCTTGGAAAGGCTTCCTCGCATTGGAATATACAAAAACCAAGGGCTATACCTACCTCAAAACCAAGGCATATCCCTGACTCAAAACCATCATACCAGTCATAGTATGCTCATGGAAATCAATGGAAACTATTGGGTACCAATGTCCCATAATGGCCCTGCTCCTAAAGTGCTTTACCAACATACTGCTACCTATTTCAATTCCTTTTATTATTGTTGCTAATGATTGTAATCAGTTTAAACCACCCAACCAAGAATTTTCATTCTTCCTGTACCAAGTACACAGCTGCCATTAGATTCGAAATAAATAAATAAAAATTCACATAATACCTCATTGGTAGCTCTTCAGTAAGGTACACTTGCAATTATGTTCACTTCCTATCACAAGTCAAACTATTTATTTGGTCAACTAATCATGTATAAAAATATCACATCTAGTTAGCTCAAAACACAACCATCATATATCAAAATCATGAATCACATGCCATCATCATAAACCTGAATCATAAATCACATGTAACTATCACAAGTCAGAATCGTAGATCACATGCATAATAAAATTGAAATAAAATACTAATACTTATCTTTTAATCAATCCTTACTTCTGCCTTTGTTCTTTTGTACACACACCAGATCGGTTGCCACACCTAGAAAGCACACAGTGCCCTTTATTCAACTACATACACATACACATAATGTACAACATGTACATCCACACAAGGTGTATAACACCACACAATACATACACCCACACTGGCATACGACACATACACCTACATCTGGTGTACAATACACCACAATACATACACCTACACTGACATACAACACATACACCTACACCCGGTGTACAATACAACACAACACATACGCCTACATCCGGTGTACAACACAACACAATACATATACATATACATAGTACCACACAACTAATACACATATCACGATACCATGACTACACCATGCACATACATAGTACTACATTCTCTCAACACAATATGTACGACATGCAAATGATACCACATGTATGACAGTACCATATGCACAACATGTACACAATACCACTTGTACACAACATTACCTGCACAATGTGTGCACAATACCACTTGTACACCACCTTCATATTGTGTACACAACGCCAAATGTACACCACACCACCTGTACAATGTGTACACAATACCACATGTACATAGCTCCACATGCACGACATGTAAATGACACCACATGTACATAGTGCCACATTCACGACATGTACAGAAGAACACCTGCACACGACATCACATGTACAAGATTTACATGGCACCACATGCACACAACACCATATTTACAACACACACACAACACCATATGTACATATCACTGCATATACAATATGTACATAGCACCATACGTACACAACACTGCATATCCAACATGTGTAGAACACCATATGCACACAACACTACATATCCAACATGTACATAGTATGATATGTAAAAAATACTACATATGTTAGATGTACACATCATCATAGGCACAATCATTGAATAGAAAACATGCACAACGTATACACAAGAGTAGCACTGCAGATCCAAAAAAACATTATCCCTACGAAGCAACCTTGCTTCTAGTGTCTCTCTGTTACCCATGCTTATCATAACATGTTGTAGATCACGTTGGATTCATTCCGCTGATGTATCTCTCAATATTACCTCTCCAACACATAGGCATAGTATAAACACATCATATAAACTCATATCCACATGATACTGACCTCATAAATTTGTCAGGGCTACTCTTCCCACTTTCTTCCTCATAAGCCAAGAACAGATTCATGTCATTCACGTGCATAAGCAATCATTCATCCACAAAACGATCCTTGAAAACCCTGTCATACAGTGACATATATATATATATATATATATATAATCATTATCATGAAACAATCATTATCTTGTCAGAAAACGATATGCATAGACACATATATACATATAAAAATTAGCATTAAACAATCATGATCCATGACAACCCTGTCAGACACGACATACATACATACATGCATACATGTATACATATATAAACATCAGCATAATCATGATCACAACATGATTTCTAGATATCATAAGGTCTAGGTTAATAGAACTTCCTTTATTCATGCACAAAGTTGAGAACTTCCTTTATACATACATGCATACATGTATACATATATAAACATCATCATAATCATGATCACAACATGATTTCTAGATATCATAAGTTGAGAACAACAACTCCCAACATAGCAAGGGTATCTAACACCTCAGATCCATTCACTTTACCTTTTGTGTTACCTTTATCCCAAATGTTTTGCCACTGTCCATTTAACTCAATGGACCCAACCAATCTAGTTGATTGTCATATTATTACCTTCATCTTACCTTATACATGCACCAAGATCAATCCAAATATTGCATTACCTACTAGGTTTCATTCAACTCTTCCATATATTCATCAACTTTCTCTTTCCCAAACCAATTCCCAAGATTCCCAAAACATAAAATGAAAGAACAAGAAAAAAACAAGAATAAATCCTTGGAAAACCAACAACAATACAACACCACAGACAAAGTGGCAAGGCCTTGCACCGAAGATAAATAAAATTGCAAATAAAGCGCAAAAAAATCACAAAATAATGAAAGCACAACACTAGCAACAAACACCATGACTCGATCCCCCATGGGTTCACAAAGTTTCCAAGGGAAATCTCAACCTGAACCAATTTCAAAGATTTCATGGAAGTCTCTTTTTCCATGCAATCCCCTATATAATACTGCCAGAAACGCATAATTATCAGTGTATAATATAAACATAAAATATATCATTTACCTTTCTTTGTGATGTCAGGCACACTGCCTTATATTCGAACACATATATATCATCTCTCAAGGGACTCCAATCCCTTGACGAATCCAACCATAACTAGAAACCAATTGTTAAACTTGTCAAATACATGTTTATAAATATAACACATGTCCACATAATGCCAAACAATATTATAGTTAAGAAGGCTTCATGTTTCCATGCAAAGTGCTCATTCATTTGGAGTTGTGGTTCCCAAACATTTCCAAAGGAATTCTTACCCTATTTCTTTCTTTTTCCTTGCTACAATCGAGTCCTACTATGTACTGTCACATCACTCATATTTTAGTTATATAAACACATAAACTATTACCTTGTCCTGCTAATACCAAGCATGTTTCCCTGCAACTATTCACACATGTCAATCACATGTTCCAAATATCTATCTATTAAATAAATTAGCCTATACGAAGACTAACAACCATGTCAAAATCAAATAATTTCCAGAATCATAATACTACAATTATCACCTACTTATACTCAAGTACACATCAACTATCTCAACACATAGTGTGTTAGTACAAGCATCTTAAAACAAGATCATTACTTCCTGCAATCTTGTAGACACATGCTCATATCATGCAATTAATAAAACATTCAAACAACAAATTGATGACATAATAGACATTAAACACTCAAACACCAATAGACGACATAATCAAACATTTAAACACAAAATAAACGACATAAGCAAACTCATACCTTAATGTAACTTAGGGGAGGCTATCTTATCTGCACAATCAATATAGATTAGCACGATATAACTTCAAAACACATAAACGCAAACATAAATAAGTTCATGATATCCATAACAATAACTACCTAACATGTTCACCTCATAAATTCATAAACAATTGTCATTCATTCATAGCAATCACATATGCACAGTCAGTCCAAATTACATCGTGTACATCGTATGCACATTCAGTCTATATCAGTACAACACTATCATAATTGGGTTGACTCATACCTGAATGTCATAACCCTAACCAACTACATAGACCAACCAAAATTAACATGATACACATAACATCAAGACCTTAATGAAATAACCCTTATCATCAAGGTAGCTAACATATGACAACAAAATTTAAGATAAAACATACTGATCAACAACATATAACATAATCATCAAGTTAACTCACGTAAAACAACAACATCAACAATGCATATAACAACACATTACTAGCATTCATGACTATTCGACACATGTTCATATGACCACACTAATTCACTAACATCTACCTTACATGTAACCTCAACAACAATAAAATGACAAACATGTATATAAAAATCCATTAACTAACATACCTGCATGCCAAACATACAATACCTACATGATTATTGTCTCTTACCCCAAAGTCTAGTGATTCAACTTCAATTTGATGATCTGCATCTCCTGCTCTATCTCAACCAACACAACAGCATCATAACATATCAACAACACCATGATGACCTAAAATGCTTACAATGACCCCATGGAAAATAAACATAACCATGAAAATGCATGTGTAACAATATATAGACACTAACATGCATAAAAAATGCATAACCGAATTGTAGTCATGACGATCACATCCAACAATAAACACCATCAACTTCCACATGATGACACAATTGCAACAATGACCATCACCATGCATACACAATAAGCACACATTCCACCAACATACCTAACACATATGCAACTGAAATGTATGCATGACAAACACACACTTCCCATCCATTCCAAGGGGTGAACTTGGCTCTGATACCACTATGTAACACCCTCCTCCCACATCTACCCAGGTAATAGACCAATCGGGGTAAACTTGTGACAAGAAGCTACTATGATCATATTCAACCTCCTTGGTGACCTTAAGGAAGTGGAACCAATGGAAGCACATCATACATACCCAGTCCAAGGGGTGAACCTAGCTTTGATACCACTATGTAACACCCTCCTCCCACATCTACCCAAGTAACTGACCAACAGGGGCAAACATCTAACGAGAGGCTACTATGATCATATTCAACCTCTTAAGTGAACTCAAGGAACTGGAATCGACGAAAACACATCATAAAAAGACTCCCAGAAGCCAACCCAACCACTCAGGCATCCAGACCATAGGTCCCACTAATTTTTTAGGCCTCAAACGTTGGTATGCTCCCACAGTATAAAAATGGGTGCATATGGGAGGCACTATATGCTACCGCAACACATGCAAGCACGCTCTAGGGATTTTTCCCCATAGACCTGTGCCAGTGACCCCAGGATTTGAGCCACTTTTTTAGGGCCAGAGCCTAAGTCACTGCCCATAACTCAATGAAAAGTTCAGAAATGAAATAAAATAGGGGAAAAATGACGTATTTTCAAAAAACATGACAAGGCCTAGATTGGACCCCTGCTAGCCATGACAAGCATTTCGTCAAACATATCACAAATATGTAATCTACAAGTGTAAATAATAGATCTGAGCATAGGGGTCTCATAATTATCTGAGAAACTCTAAGAAGAATTGTTCCCTTACATAATTAGCTGCATTATCATCAATTAGGTCATAGATACATTGTTCATTCATTTACAAATAACAATCATGAGGACAACCATACATCATCATTGTCATAATACATGCTTATAACCAACATAATAACAACAACATTCTCAAGGGTACATCATCCATAGAATCCACATATCAACCAATAAATTTACACATAAAAATTCAAGGAGAGAATCTCTTATTAATGAATGGAAAAAACAACCCGGGATGGGACTTTCATGTTCCACTCGACCATATATTGGTCGAGCCAAATCTCTCTTCATCCAATCATCCATGTGCCATATTCCAAGCTAGAATGTGGGACTTAAACCGAAAGAACAAACTAGGGCATCCTAATGCTAAAACACCTCACCCTCATCAATGAAAATAATGCTTTACCGTAATCCACACCAGATCACTAGGCCAAAACAATAAAAATGTCATAAAAGACTTTACCATGATCTCCACCTAATCACTAGGATAAAAAAAACATGGATGCCACCGGATTTCTCCACCTACACCGTGAGGATTTTTCCTGACTCCTAGTCTCTCATACTTTACTACAATCCATAGTCTAATCCACGGATTACTAGGCCCTAAATCAAGACACACTCTCCAAGCTTTACCGTATATCCCAACCCGAGATTCCTAGGACTAATGGAGAGAAAACGTCTACGCTTTACCGTATATCTTGCCATTCATCGGTCGAGAATTCCTAGTCCCACCGAGGTAATGCACTATCCTGCTTTACCACAAACCACAATCCATTTCATGGGTTACTAGGCCATGTGTTATATCATTTCAGATATCCACCTCACTCAATTTTGAATCCATTTGGAAATCCATCTCAACCAAAACATGAGAACTCCATCACACCATGACTATCTGGAAATGGCAAGGTTAGGCTAAAAGTGATTGTCGCACCTGGAAAAGCCCATTCCATGAAAAAAAATAGCCACATGCAATACCATGCATGCCAAATATATCAAGGAAATCACACATGAAAATCGAGGGCCTGCAAAGAATCCTATTGTAGCTACTTGATCACGCTCTTCCTTTCTCTTGACTTCTTTTCCTTTCTTGATCCAATGCCAAAGTGCTCCAAAAAAACTCTAAGTGCCCAAGAGTGTGTAGAAAATCTCTAACACGGCTCTGATACCATGTAGAAATTATATAGAAACCCTATACCAATGGATTCAATTCAATCATGTAATGTACTAAAACAAGATATTGAATCATTCTACGTATATATTTGCTTAATATAAAACATGATTTCTCAATCACGTGCAAGTAAGAGAAAGGAAATTATCAATCACACAACAAAATATGTCCTTGGGGAAAGCACCTGCTCAAAACCCCTCTATCATATATTGTACATAGTCAAATAATCATGAAACAATACAATGATTTTTCACACCGAGAAAATCATGCACCCTACCGATCGTCTCACCCTGATCCTACTCAAAATTGACTAGCAATTCTCAGGAAAAATTGACCAACACTTAGCCAATTCTCAGCCCCTGCTTAGCCCAGCCTTGCTCACGCAATCCCTAGGAAATTAATCCATATTAAATAGGATAATAAACCTTCCTTGACTATGCAATCCCTATGGAGCCTTCCTCTGACTTTATAATTGCACTCAGGCAATTCACCAATAATAAAACTGATAGTTTACTTCCCTTTAACTTCTGTCTCAACTGGGTCATCATCAGAATTGACATGCGTGCACCTATTGATAGTGAATCATTAGTTACTTGGTAGATCATTACTTGTGAATTAAATCTAATTTAATTCACTTGACCTTCCACTAGCTCATCACTCAATTAGAACTAGTTAAATTGATTGTAACTCAATTAATTTGAATTAATTGATTACACTCACACCACACTAGTGCTACAACTGCAAGTGGACCCTGAAAATAATAGAATCACTCTACATGCCTCACCTTTGACCCTCAACTCGAAATAATTGAGCTAACTAAGTCTATCTCACTTAGTTAAATGATACAAGTTGTTATGAGATGAAATTACAATTTACTTTCAATTTAATTAAGGGATAATTAAATCAAAAGCCTCACATGCTAGCCATTTTCTAGATTTTGTTTCTGGATGCCAATTTCATTGTTTATAGTTGAAAATTTCAACAAAGTGAGAGAGAGAGAGAGAGAGAGAGAGAGAGAGAGAGAGTAATGAGAGAGATCCAAAACTGAATTGACAAAAGATACCAACTGATCCTAATAAGCCTTTTTATCAATTAGGCCTCTATTTTCTTCATTTTCCATAATTTTCGTTCATTTTCCTCCTCACATGCAACCTGTAACCTTTTACCTTCCTTTTCTCCCATTTTCCATTATTTTCATAAATAAAATTCCAATTAATGCCACTTTTCCTTTGCCAATTTCCTTTATCAATTGTAATATTCCTAATTATCCCAAGCTAATAGGAATATTTCATTTTGTGTTGATTTTCTTAATTAATGAATAAAATGTGAAGGAGAACATGTAAACTTCTAAAAACATCAAAATAAATCAAATGCCTAATGTGAACATAGGAAAATCAGGGATGTTTCAATAAAATACCCTTATAATGTGAAAGGGGATCATCATAGTAGCTAGATTTTTCACTTATGGGTGTGAACAAGGACAAATGGATGAGGACATAGTCAAGTTTGACTAAGTCAACATGCATGCATGGAGAAGAAGAGAACATCAATAAAACCAGTTCAGTGTGAACAAGGATCAACATAGGTAGACATTTGTGAGCTGGATTGATTTCACTTGCAGGTGTGAATGGGTTTGAGCTATGAGACTGGGTCAACCTTGACCAAATCATAACACTATCTAGATACAATGTACCTCATGGAGGGACAACGTAGTTCTAGAAGGAGGCCCTCATGTGAAAAGGGATAATTCATCAAGGTGGTTTAGGGTTTTCCAAAGCTCTCATCTTATAAAAGGAAGGGGAAGGCTCAAGAGAAGGTTGTTCATGATATTATATTTTTTGAGTATATTGTCTACTTAGACATATCTCATTCTCCTGGTTGTTTAGCAGAGAATTGTGAGGATTTCCTCTTTAGGGATTCTCTCTTCTTCCATTGAGTAGCTCTTGGAGGGCATTGTACTTCTCTTCCACTATCAGGAATTTTTCCAAGCTCCATCTCCCTTAGACAGTGTAAATCCTGATGTGATTTACTTGTTTCAGTGAGTTGCAGCAAGTGGATACTAGATCTGCTCAAATCTAGCTTGTATTGGTGGCTCTTCTCAGTGAGTGTGTCATTTAACCTCCTAGAAGAGTGCATCTGTTGTTTGAGCTTCAGATTTCAGATCTTGGCATGTGGCCAACTCAATTCTCAACATCTACAATGCATTTAGCTTCAGAAAATGCGTCATTTTCTATAGTGCTGCAGTAGCAGGGTTTGATCCCTTTCTTGTGAGCTTTTTCCTTGGAGAAAGGGCCAACCCTTCTCCCGAAAAAGCATTGTACATCATTCTTCTTCTCTCTCATGTATTATTCAGCTATTTTCTTACAAAGCTACAGTAAACTGCATTTTCCAGATCTAGATCTGCAGATTTTCTATTTTGTATATTGTGCTTCTATGAAACCCTTGCCGGGTC
This sequence comes from Pinus albicaulis, assembly GCA_034641835.2. Lineage (NCBI taxonomy): Eukaryota > Viridiplantae > Streptophyta > Pinopsida > Pinales > Pinaceae > Pinus > Pinus albicaulis. Next base: position 916,950,597 of record CM076576.1, read on the forward strand.
ATTCCAATAATGTGTAAAAGAGGCTTTCCTCTATTTCTATTCATGATTTGATGTAATACACTCCATGTATGTTTTTTCTCATTATTTTCTACATAAAGCCTTAGAAAATCACACTGCATAAGATTCAGTAATTTCTTCATACCACAAGTCATGGGGATTGGGTATTTTTAAGCCATATCGGGAGTGGGAGAACTATTTAACATAGCTAGAGTCATTTTTTTTTGCTTAAATTTTGTATGTAGGTCTCTTATGACCTAAGATACGATATCCCACCGTCACTTTCCCTTATTTTTATGCACATCTATGAAATTAAGCTTTTTAGAGCATAAATAGTTGTTTTTTCCCATATTTTGGATCATGAATCAAAATATAAGTTTCTGTTGTAGTTATGATTGAAGGATATGTGTTTTAACACATCATATGAGCTTATTTGATGTTGTGTATCCATTATTTTACTTACATATTGCTGCAGTACCTCATTGGGCACTTTCTCAAGCCAAACTAGGTGCGGGAGACCTGTATAACCCACATAGAAAGATTTCTTTCTGATATCCTCTTGGATTTAGGACCTAGATACTCAGATATAAGGGATCCAAGTGCTGATTTCGAGAGCTATAGCAGCCATTCCTGAAAAATGAATTTTTTAGACATGCCTTGCTAGCTGTTCCAAATTTGGAATATTACAGTGGTATCGAAGCATCTTTCTTGGCTCAGCCTGTGAGTCTCAGCCTAAGAAGATAGAAGAATATCAAGATGATGAAGCAGATGAGATTACTCTCATAATTTTTCAAACCCATAAAGGACCTCCCCTAGGAGGTTAAGCAGATGGAAAGTTGCAGTGAAACTCCTAGAGGATTTCAAGAAGAGGAAGAGCCATGCACTTCCTATTCTCAAAGAGGATAAGACAAGAGGCATAGAGGACACTTGGAATCTGAGATTCTAAGTGAATACAAAGCTAAATCTAGAGCCTCCAAGGAGACTCTAGATTTACCTTAGTTCATTCAGCTAGAAGAATAGAGATCCTCACCACCTCTTAAGGAAGCATGTACCAGTGTTGTCACAACCTTGGACGAGCAGCCTTCATGTTCAGCAGCGGAGGAAAGAATGGTAGATAATAAAAATCTTGAAGTGAGAAACCCTTTCTCCTTTCTAGATGACACTTTCTCAATGAGCACTCCCCAGCTCAAAGAGAAACTTCTACCTGCAGCAGTTCTAAGGCCTCACTGGTTTTGGAAGACCATGCATGAGGAGGAGGTCTCATAAAGAGATCCCATGAAAGGTGCACTTCAACATTTCATGGAGTGCAAATTTCTTCAACAGTCTGAGGAGGCTCTTCCCTTCTCACCCTTGGATTTTCATGGATTCAAGGAGGATCAGATAGATGATGGAGGACATCTTCGGATGGATAACATCTCTCATGTGTGTGTTGGACGCTTCTTGAGCCATACACATCATGATGGGAGGTTTTTGCCTACCACCTATTTGGGTCCTTATGGGGTCACATTGATCCTTGAGAAGATGGCATTTCAACATCCCATGAAATGCAAGAGCAGAAATCTGATTTGGGAGAATGACAGTCTTCCTTGGGAGAGTGCTAAGGAAGAGAAAGATGGAAGGCACCCACATGTGTATGGATGGGTGTGGATGATGAGCAAGAAGCTGGAAAGCTACTTGCAAATCTATGATACCGGGCAACAAGAGGCTTGGCTATGTTGGTTACTCTTGAAGGAGTTTGGTCATCATCCTCTTTCCAAGGGTATGTGGCAGGATAATTGCATCATGGGGCAGCAAGGAGTATGGACACATTGTGTTGACATAATATTCTTCATGTCAATCACCATGTTTTCACTACATGATCTTGATGATGGGAGTATAAAGAGGCAACAAAAGATTTTGTTGCTTGGGATGTTCTTGGGAGAGCAAGGGAAGATTTGCTCTCACAGTCTTCATGATGTTGTAGGAGTAGAAGATGGCACTATCATAGTGAAAAGGGGCTACTTCTTGGCCTTATATGTTCAAGAGGTACTTTCCCCATGGGAGAGACTCCTTATGTGTAGCAGCATTATGGGAGATGCCTTTGACATTCTGCATGTCAAAGATTGGAGCCATGAATTGGGTGGAGCCTATTTTCATAGGCCAATAGCGTTGCCACTTTGGACCTGGGGTTTATTGATGGAGTATCCCCAGGATCACTTCACACTTGATGAAATTTACGGGAAAAGAGGAGGTAAGGAAGATGAGGTAGTAGATGGGGACATCTATTACTATGATGTACTCTTATTGTCTTGGGTTTCCAAGCATGAGGGAGAGGATTTGCAAGCAGCACTTGGTTCATTTCTCTTCATGGAAGTGTGCCAAACTACTATGGACGATCCATTCATGGATCCATGTGTCTTCTTACTTCCAACATATGGTGAGAGCTTTGTTTGTGCAACACAATATTTGCATGCTCTTACCATCTCTTGGCAGTGCATTGCTCCAGAAGTAAGAAAGCTCTTGATTTTGCTCCATGACCAATGTTGGGCCAAACCATATGATGGATACAACCATATATTATGTGGCCTTGGGCAAATGTTTTTTGATTACATGTATGTTCAGTTGATTCATATGATTAACCATGTATCAAGAAACAATTTTCCATGTATTTCTCTGAAGCAGCAGTTTGAAAAACTGTGTTGTCACCACTTGGGAAACTGTTGGTACCTTCCAGCACCTTATGAAACCATCAATAATTCCCCTATTATGATCCCAATCATGATCCCACTTGCTGAGGTTGCTTTTATCTTGATGGGAGACCTGATTTTGAGTAAGGCACATGGTTTGAATGTGTCCTTTTGGGAAGTAAATTCCCACATTTTCTGCAGTTCATGTTCTAATGGGAACATGGGAGGAGTTGTGGCCACCATAGCCAAATATTTATTTCTCTTGGAGGTGGGCCAAATGTGTGATGGGATGCCATATGATGATGATCTCCTATCCATCACATGTGGAATGTTTTGGGCCAACTGGTTTTACAGCGTTGAAGGAAGGATGTTTACAGATATAATCTTCATGTTTCCACTTGAGGGAAATATCATTGCAGCCCAAGATCAACAAGAACTCTACACTTATCTTAAGTGGAGAAAAATACAGCATGGCGTAGGCCATATTGCCTATCATGTTCAGTTATTTAGCCCACCTTCTTTACAGAAGCCTAAGGTGGAGGAGATCTTTCATGAGTTGCCATGTTGGGAGGTGACTCATTTTGTATGGGTGATTGCTTGGGAAAAGATGCTTTCCCAATCCATTTCAGTTTTGTCCTTGCAGTTGCTTGAGGACAAGAAACATTTTTGGAGGGAAGGACTGTAATATTCCTAATTAGCCTAAGCTAATAGGAATATTTCATTTTTTGTTGATTTTATTAATTAATAAATAAATGTGAAGGAGGACATGTAAACTCCTAAAAACATCACAATAAATCAAATGCCCAATGTGAACAGAGGCAAATTAGGGTTGTTTTAATAAAATACCCTTATAATGTGAAAGGGGATCATCACAGTAGCTGGAATTTTCACTTATGGGTGTGAACAAGGACAAATGGATGAGGACGTAGTTAAGTTTGACTAAGTCAACATTCATGCATGGAGAAGAAGAGAACATCAATAAAACCAGTTCAGTGTGAACAAGGATTAGCATAGGCAGACATTTGTGAGCTAGATTGATTGCACTTGCAGGTGTGAATGTGTTTGAGCTATGAGACTGGGTCAACCTTGACCAAATCACAGCACTGTCTAGATACAATGTACCTTATGGAGGGACAGCATAGTTCTTGAAGGAGACCCTCATGTGAAAAGGGATAATTCATCAAGGTGGTTTAGGGTTTTCCAAAGCTCTCATATTATAAAAGGAAGGGGAAGGCTCAAGAGAATTTTTTTCATGATATTATATCTTCTGAGTATATTATCTGCTTAGACATATCTCATTCTCTTGGCTGTTTAGCAGAGAATTGTGAGGATTTCTTGTTTATGGATTCTCTCTCCTTCCATTGAGTAGCTCTTAGAGGGCATTGTACTTCTCTTCCACTATCAGGAATTTGGCCAAGCTCCATCTCCCTTAGACAACATAAATCCTGATGTGATTTACTTGTTTCAGTGAGCTGCAGCAAGTGGAGACTAGATCTACTCAAATCTAGCTTGTATTGGTGGCTCTTCTTAGTGAGTGTGTCATTTAACCTCCTAGAAGAGTGCATCTATTTTTTGAGCTTCAGATTCAGATCTTGGCATGTGGCCAAATCACTTCTCAGCATCTACAATGCAGTTAGCTTCAGAAACTGTGTCATTTTCTAGAGTGTTGCAATAGCAAGGTTTGATCCCTTGTTTATGAGCTTTTTCCTTTTAGGAAGGGCCAACCCTTCTCTTGGAAAAGCATTGTACATAATTCTTCTTCTCTCTCATGTATTATTCAGCTATTTTCTCATAAAGCTACAGTAAACTACATTTTCGAGATCTATATCTGTAGATCTGCTATTTTTTATATTGTGCTTCCATGAAACCCTTACCGAGTCATTCCAATAATGTGTAAAAGATCCTTTCCTCTATTTTTCTCCATGATCTAATGTAACACACTCCATGTATGCTTTTTATCATTATTTTATGCATAAAACCTCATAAAATCACGCTGCATAAGCTTCAGTAATTTCTGCATACCACAAGTCATGGGGATTAGGTGTTTTTAAGCTATATTGGGAGTGGGAGAACTGTTTAACATAGCTAGAGTCATTTTTTTTTTTTGAAATTTGGTATGTAAGTCTATTATGACATAAGCTACGAGATCCCATAGTCAATTTCCCTTATTTTTACACACATCTATGAAATTAAGCTTTTTAGGGCATAAATAGTTGTTTTTCCCCATCTTTTGGATCATGAATAGAAATATAAGTTGCTGCTGCATTTTTGATTGAAGGATATGTGTTTTAACACATCATATGAGATTATTGGATGCTGAATATCCATTATTGTACTTATATATTGCTGTAGTCCCTCATTGGGCACTTTCTCAAGCCAAACTAGGTGCAAGAGACCTGTATAACCCACCTAGAAAGATTTCTTTCTGATATCCTCTTGGATTTAGGGCTTAGATACTCAGATCTAAGGGATACAAGTGCTGATTTCAAGAGCTGTAGTAGCCATTCCTGAAAAATGTGTTTTTCACGCATGCCTTGCTAACTGTTCCAAATTTGGAGTATTACATCCATAATAATCGAAATGAACACCCACTAGGATTTTTTTCCCACCATTCAGATTGGAATAAGTGTCCCATCAACTGTGGTTATTATTTTTTCTTTATTAACTTTTATTACATGAACTTTTAGCTTGGGACTGTTACAATGATGACGAAGAGATTAATGATTTAGATGATGAAGAAAAAAATAGAAGAATATGTTATTTATGGGGAATCTAAAAATACTTAGATAACAAAAAGGAAGGTGAATTTATTCAAGAAAATTTGAAGAATAATGAAAAATAAAACATCAAGCTCAAAAAAAAATATAGAATTAAAAATCTTGCTTGAAAAACATGATGAAGAAATTATCTCCTTAAAGGTCCAACTTCAAGAAGTAAATAGAGGTTAGGAAGTAATAAAGACTCAAATGATGAAGAAATAAGAATATTATAAGAATCTAGAAGAGGAAATTGTGACATTGAGGGTTGAAGTTTATAAAATCGAAAGGAATTGAACAACTTGCTAGTATTGGATAACATTCTCAATTTTCAAATATCATCAAACAATAAAATAGGTTTTGGCTATACAGATGCATCCATCACATCCATCACAAAAATGGAAAATGGATTGAACCTCCTCCAAGGTAAAACAATTTTAGAATATCATCCTACTCTCCCATATATGAAATAATCTTTGTTGGTCATTGTTACTCTCATGGAAATTTTTGGCATAAATAAATTAATTGCAAAATCAATACCAGATGAAATTATGCAAGGAGAAAGAATGATTGTGGATTTAGATCTAGAAATGTCCATGGATCTACCAACAGAAACTACAATCCATTTGAACCACTAATGAATCAAAACAGTGTATGTTACAAGTGTAATAATCTTGGTTGCAAGGCATAGGATTGTAGGATTTTGAAAGAGAATATTCCAATCATGTATATAAATAATCCAACTATAACATGGGAGAAGAGAAAGAAGCAAAATTCAAATCTAACATTCATCATTGAATATAAATAAGATGAAGGGTACATATATTCTGGATGCTTGATGATGAGCCATGGTATTTCACAAAGAGTGTTGCAACTCCCAAGGGCTTCTTAACTAAAATTATCAACCTAGTGTTCGTAAAAACTTAGAGGTGACAGTGCTAATAAACAATAGGTTAGGTTATACTAATGTCACCCTCAGTCATGACATCATATCAAGGTGTTCAGAGACCATTCCTCCAACTAACTATAGTGAAAACTTCTTATGAAAGCATGATTGAACCTGATTCTAGCTATGAAAGTGAAAATTCCATTCATTCAAATGTAAATGTTAATTAACATTGCATGAAAGAGAAAGGGCTAGTATACTTGTAGAATTAAAGCTACTCTAATTTGCACATTTAATCAAATCAGTAACCTACTTGCATGTATTATTGGTATACTTTAAATTTTCTTGCAAATAATGAATCTAACTTTTAACATGCTTATGAATAAAAACACTAATTCTAACCTTTTTTTTGTTGTCTAATGGTTGCAGTTAGAAAAGGAGGAGGTTGTAGTGGACTTACGTCCTCTCTTAATCATCAAATAACAAGTTGGGGTCCATTATTCATCTTAACTAGGTTACGATCAAAGTGAGAAGAACAATTGGTTGAAAAAAACATTGCTACATGAGGCCCTATTTTTCTACAGGAGGCCCTATTTTGCTACAAGATGGGTTGCGAGAGCCTTTTGAGGGTATAAATGGTGCCTTGAGGGCAGGAGAAGATGGATGAAGTCAGGAGGAAATAAATGAATGGTGTTGGAGCCCCCTATCCAATCTTAGGACCTCTTAGAGGTCTATCTTGCACCAAGCTTGATGACCACTGTGTCCTCCATTGGCATTAACATAATAACTATGGGACAAGATTTTGGGAGAGATGTGAGGTTCCTAGAAATAATATGGAAAAGTATAGGTGGATATGGAAATATTTTCCCACCCCTACATATCAACACAACCCTGGAGATATCCAAATACATGCATCAAATGACCAATAACACAGTGAGATAAATTATCATGGAAAAGATGAGTTTAATTTGACTAAAATCTATTCTATTCCACAAAACTACCCTAATCAATGAATTAATGACACTAACTCATAAGTTGAACATAGTAAGCATGCAGAAGGATCACAAACTAGTATCTATCTATTTTTAAGAAATCATAAAAAAATATTTTTGGGTTGAGATTGTAAATCTTTCCAATCACTCTTCCCACAAGAGAGGTGATAGGAATTCCTACAATCACAATTTTTTATATCTTAACATCTAATGAAACAAGAGAAATACATGAAATGATGTGAAACAAGAATAATAAAGAAATACAGAAGAGGGACTAAATCCTCTGTGTTGGGCCCAAACCCAAGGGTTTCAGCCCTCTAAAACTAACTCTGATGTGGATCATTGGAAACCTTCTCATTAACATAAAGTAGTAGTATCATACATCATATGAAAGTTAAGAATAGCAATTCCAAGCACTAGGCTCAGTTGTTACTCTTAGCTGAATAAAAAACTTGAATCCTAATGAGCCTTTCAGCTGGTTTATTTATACAAAAAGGTAGTTGATTACAACTCCCTTGAAAATAGGAATGATTCCCTCCAAGATCTCGATAATTGTGGATCTGGTCCTCCATGATATTCACATGTTCTTAGAGTTACTCAGCTGTCAATGAATTCGATTTTGTGAGTGAGGATTCTGTGATCTTAAGCCGAGTTAGAGAGTTAAGGAGGTGGAAAATCCCCCCTATATTCTCTCTTGATTGTCTCCACAAAGCCCCTGCATAGTATGCCACAAAAATTCTCATTTTCATTCAATTTAATCACATTAGGCCACACAATATGACAAACACCTTTTAATCTTCTTATTAATCATATTATGACTAAAAGGGTGAATTAATGTGAGAAAAGGATAGTTTTAAGGGTTGGAGGATAACATGATGAAATGAAATTCAAATTATACCTATAAATGGGACCCATGACTTGACACATATGATTGGAGATAAAAACAAACTTTTTAGCCTAAAATAAAAATTTGGCAATGTTGTGTTTGGAGATAACTCTTCTGTCAAGATACTTAGAAAAGGTGTAGCAAGTCTTGGAAGTGAACAAAAGAAAACAAACAATTTTTTTCCTGTTAAGAATTTGAACCAGAATCTTCTCATTGTTGGAAAATTGTGCGATCAAGGGTATAATATTTTATTTAACTCCCAGAAGTGTGAAATTAAAGAATTCTTTATAAGATTGGTTGCAATATCCACAAGAATACCAAACAACATATATGTTCTAGAAAAAATAAAACGAAAGAAAATTGCAGCCAAGAAAACGAGTTGAAAGGAAAGTAAAGAAAGAAAGGACAAGAAGATAAAACTAGTGTTGAGTTCCATATATTCAGGGGTAGTAGGCCAAAATACATAAGTCACCCTTTCCATTGATGTCAAATGGGGAGAGAAAAGGATGTGCATCATAGAGTCAAAATAAGTGAATCATGGAGGCAAGGGGTGCATGATGATAGGGGGAGCATGAGGATTGATATCAATAACAAAAGAGGGAACCGTTGGAAAAATTGTCATTGATGTCAAAGGGTGAATGAACCAACATTTTTTTGGTGATTTGGATGCACAATGAAGTGAATTTGGGTACAATGACCCTTTATATTTGTAGCCCTTGTCACACCATTTCATTTGATAGGCGGCATGCCTTGTGGGTACTCTTAGTTGGAGAGATATTATTTTTTGAAGTTTGATGACCCAAAGATGGGTTTATCACCAACACATTTTCCTAGAGGTTTATGATCTTATCACTCCATTGCTACCCTAAAATAAGGTCTAGCATTGTAAATTAAATTTCCCTAAAACCATTATGTTTTCCTCAAATCATGTACTATGAATAATACAAAAATCGATTTTTTTAAAGGGCTAAAAGTATCCTCTTACAAGTCAACTCCATCAAAATGTGGTGCCTGTTCATGGATTAGGTCAACCCCATTATGCCTCCCTTCATCTCTATACATTACCTCACTTGTGGAGCACCAAAACACTATCAAATCAGCATATCTATGAAAATTAGATATGTGGAGGAATATAAAGTGAGTAGAAGAAATAATCTATACATGAAAAGAAAAAAACGAGGTTAAAAAGAGAAAATTTTTAAGTATGAATTTTCTATGGGTATAAGGCTTACTAATCAAATTTCTTAAGGGAATTCGAGCCCCTATCTATTATAAAATCACCTTAGAATTCGTTGAATAATATCGTTGAATTTGTTGAAGATTCTTTTGATTTTTATTGGGATTATTGTTTTATTATGTTATGATGGTTTCTTGCTATGGAAGAGGCACATTTTGAATCTTGTTTGAGGAATTTTTTCCCTTATGAAGCATAGTCCCTAAGGTCAATTTTGGACTCCCTCTGAGTCTCTATTTTATCCTTTCTGATGCCCATATTAGGTTTGATGCAGAGTGAAATTCGAACATGTATTTGGTCGCAAAATCAAACCTTGCAATGGCCTCAATCTCAATCAATGTCATAGGATATTTCAACTCTCTTTAAGTAATAAATATGAGCTATTTTTAGGATTGTTTCTAGGCCCAGGTTAGGGCTATTTTGATCTCTAATAAATCCACAAAACTGAGGTTGAAAAAGGTTGAGGTTGCATACAAAATAGAAACAAGTCCAACCATAGGAGAAGGGAGTATCTTATGTTGAGTTTAAGCCTATAAAAACATTAATTCAACTTCGTGGAAATGACATTTGGAGAAATAATTGGTGCTTGTATACATGTCTTGTAGCAGACTTGAATTAGACCTTGATGTTTGTAGTAGACCTTTACTGGAGAAAAATTTGACATATGTTTTGAAGCGGATCATTGGTATCAATCTACACATTCTAGATAATTTATTTCAAGTCTTAAGAAACCCTTGTTGAAGCAGAGATTAGTGGATGTATTGATACTTTTAGAAGTCTTGAAGCATCCTTGTAATGAAGTTGTGGAGAAAAATTTTGTAGAAAAACTTGAAGAAATTGTAAGGAAAATCAAAGGCAAAGTAAGGGATCTTATCTTGATGACATGAGGTATGGAATTCATTTTTTATCTACAAATTTCATATGAAAAAGGGGAATAATTAAAGTTGTTTGAATGATGTTGTAATTGGGCCATTGTCCCTAGTATGAGATCCCAAGAAGACTTTGTTTTACCTTTTAGTTTATAGTTTGGGAGGGTGTTAAGTCCCTATATTAATAGTGTAGCCCCTTAGTATGTTAGTGTAGCCCCCCTTATTGTTATTATTGTACCCTTGTAACCCCCATTTTGTTATTATTGTGCCCTTAAATTATTATTGTTAGGTCGGCTAGGATTACATTGTGGCCCACTAGGATTACATTATGGCCCCATGGACTCGTATATATAGAAAGGAGGTTTTGTAAATTGTATCATCCAAGAATTGTTCATTTATGTAATGTATTGGAGGTTTTCCCCTCGAAGTGGCTCATTTATAAGGCGTTTATATCTCTTTTCTTCTGTTTTTGGAGCTGGTTACACAACATTTGGTATCAGAGCTTTGGATTCTAGGGTTTCGCTGCTCCAAACAGGTCATCGTGGCATTTTCGCTATAAATTTTTTTCTACGAGGTTTCAGAAGCTGAAATTTTTAGGGTGCGAAGCTGAAATCTGGAGGAATATTTTCTAAAAATTTCAGAGCTTGGTTCACAATATTTTCAGAGATATCATCTGTGGAAGTTGGGTATTTTTTCAAGCTCCTAAACAGGTCATCGTGGAATTTTCGCTATAAATATGTTTCTACGAAGGTTCAGAATCTGAAATTCATATGGTACGAAGCTGAAATCTTGAGGAAATTCGTCAAAAAATTTCAGAGCTTGGTTCGTAATATTTTTGGAGATATGATCTGTGGAAGGTAGTTCTTTTTCAGGCTCCTGAATTTCATCTCAAAGAGGTGATCGTGGGAAAAGTTCAATAACTCTCTCTCTGGGCAGTGGATTTGAGTGCCGTAAAAATTGGTCGCAAGTACATGGACTGTGGTTTCTTGGATATCAATTTTAGAGACAAAGGACGAAACAATGACACGTGGCAAGTCCTACAAGTTTTCTCTACTGAACTAGTCTAGAATTAGGTCATTGTGGGAGATTGGACACAACTTTGCCTTGGAGAATCTAAATTAGGTCAGACCTGTGGCATTCTAAAGAGAATTCAGAGGAATACTTCAGTGCTGAATTTAAAATATTGAAGGGCTTCAATCACATAGATAATTCAATTTCAATATCGAGCTCCTCAAAAGCAAGAAAAAGGTGTGTATTGTTTTTTTTTTTCCGAATTGCATAAGTCTTGTTTGAAGAATCAAGTTGAATTGATTCCAAGGGCATATTGAAGAATTTTTGTCAGTAATGGGTTCTATTATGCCTCCAAAAAATAATTCCATACCCATTCAGCCCTCAGAAATCTATACTATGACGCATGAGGAGGAAGAATTGCAATATGAGATATCAAAATTACGGTACCAAGTGCAACAAATTTCGATCTTACGAAGAGCAACCGAAGATGACATAGATGGTTTAAAAGTAGAAATGGAAGCTAATTTGGATGGTTTGAAGGATCAAATAATAGCAAATATGGATGATAAATTAGTGGAAGATCACATCGAGCATCAACAACAAAAAGTTCTCCAACTCTCAAAGGATAACCCAAATTTGGTGCAGAATCTAATGAAACAACAGGAAGATCAACATCACATCGAAAGAAGTTATGAAGCAGTCATAGAAACAAGAACTCGACAAGTACGATCAATTTCAGAGTATCTCAGTAAGTGGAAGAACTTTCTTGTAGAATATTTCACATGGGAGGATGAGAATTTTATACAGAAGCATCAAGAAATAATCAAGCGTTGAGGACAACACTTGTTTGAAGGAGAGGGGCATGTTAAGTCCCTATATTAATAGTGTAGCCCCTTATTATATTAGTGTAGCCCCCTTATTGTTATTATTGTACCCCTGTAATCCCCATTTTGTTATTATTGTGCCCTTAAATTATTATGGTTAGGTCGGCTAGGATTACATTGTGGCCCACTAGGATTGCATTATGGCCCCATGGACTCGTATATATAGAAAGGAGGTTTTGTAAATTGTATCATCCAAGAATTGTTCATTTATGTAATGTATTGGAGGTTTCCCCCTCGAAGTGGCTTATTTCTAAGGCGTTGATATCTCTTTTCTTCTATTTTTGGAGCTGGTTACACAACAAAGGGTGGTTCTAGTGAAAGAAGTTGTAGCTTCCTCGAGGAGATTGTCACCTACTTCCCATCGATGTTGGTAAACCAGGCGTTGTAGCTTCTTCTATTAGTGGCTAGTAATCACCTTGGGGTTGTAGCCCTTCCAATTGTAGCTAGTAAACTCTAAGTTGTAGCTTCCCTTGTAATATAAATATATTCTTCATATATATCTTGTGTTCCTTTGATTTGATGTTATTAGTTAATAGTTTTGATCCAATTGTGAGTAAAAATGAAATATTTATTCACCCCCCTAAACCCCCCCCCAATGTATTTCCAACATTCTATTATTTGTATTTTAAATTCTAAATATTTTATAAAGGTGAAACATATTTTCGTTTCAATGTATTCATTAGAAAAATGATCCAGATTTATGCAGTAACACAATTATATACAAAAATAAACATAAACATTGAGATGCATCAAAAATAAAACTTCATTTCACTAATATCAAATAACATAAATATGCTTACAAACATAATGTAAATAAACTAGCTAGGGTGTTGGTGGCTTATCTCTGAGAAGAGATGTGGTGGCTACAGGCCTCTGAACTGTGTTACAACGAGGCTCGAAGGCCTATTTATTGTTTAGAAACAATGGAAAACCCAAAACATCCAAAAACCTAACACTAGGAGATGAAGTGCCAAAACTGTGGTGTAATATCCCAAAATGGGAACAATAGCAATATTAAACAATACTGCTTCAGAAATAACACAATTCAGCAAGGTAAGAGAAAGAGGCCAATATGGAGGCTCAAATTTATATATACATCAGAAAATCATATTTACAATGAGGCCCGTACAATGTATAACAGGAAATAGAATACTAAAATAGAAGAAATCCCTGAAAAGAGGTGTTGTAAACACATGTATTCACTGCAAAAAAGCTTGACAATGTTATTTTATAGAGCATACAGCAGCTATAGATTACAACTTATATCTAGAGAAAAATAATGCATGAACAGTCAGATCTATGATAGATCCATACACTATAGAGTCTCTACTTTACATACCCCTTGGGGTTCTCAGCAATACATGAAGCACATGGAGTAGATCTGAGATCTTATGCAGCAGATCTGCAAAATGATTTAGAATTTCTGAAGCAAATACAGGATTATTCAGATATGATATGAATATGACATGGAATATATTAGAAGTCCATGGATCACCACAGTGAAGGGTAGATTCCCAACACCAGAGATCTCTCCTCCAAAAGTATGCCAAAAACCCTGCAACTTTACACTTGCAAATAACGCAGTATCGGAAGATGGACTACGTTATATACTTTAAGAACAGTTTGACCTGATGCCAAGGCATGGATCTAAAGCTCCAATGATCCAATACACTCTTGCCAATGGAATATAAGGCTTTCCCACTGAAAAGAGGTACTAGAATGGCCTAGACCTAAGTAGATCTAGCCTCCACTTGCTGCAGATTACAAGGACAACCAAACCTTCAACAGGATCTGTGTTGTAGTTGGAAGGTGAAGATTGGTCAAATGCCTGATAGTGGACAAGATCAGCAAGACTCTTCCAAGAGGCCTCTCAAGGAAATAGGTGAGATTCCCGATCAGGAACACCCAGTGCTAAACAACACTATTCTCAGCTAAATAGCAAGAGAATTATATATATAAACAAACAATATATTCAGAAATATAACATATTCAACAACCTTCTTCTGTTTTCCTCCTCTTCCTTTTATAAGATAGAAGTCTTGCAAAACTCTAAACCATCTCAATGATTTAGCTTCTTTCACATGTGCCACCTCCAACTAAGACTGTGTTGTGCATCAATGAGGTTCATCCCCTCTAGAAAGCATTGTTGATCTGGTCATGGTTGACCCAGTCAAATGTCTCAATCCTTTTCACACATAAGGGTGTTTTATTAACATGGCCCAGATTTATCTTTGTTCACATGGGGCATTGATTTATTCATTGTTTTAGGAGTTTTAATTTTCCTCCTTTACACATTTATTCATGCAACAGGAAAATGAAACAAAATTGTATATTTCCATTAGCTTGGGCTAGTTGGGAATATTACAATCCTCCCCTCCAAAATGTTTCTTGTCCTCAAGCAGCTGATAGGGTGAGTGCTGCAACACTTCTCCTCCTCCATTGGTGACACCATCATGAGTTCAGCTTTCTGCATAAGCTAAGTGTTCACCAATCCAACCCTCCATGAATTGTTCCTCCAAATTCATTATGAGATGTACATAGCCCATCCCACAAGGAGTCAAGAATTCAAATGAAACAAACATGGCTAAACCAATACTCTCCCTGAAACATGTAGCATAAGGCACATAGGGAGTCTCCATCCCATGTGCTACATACAAGCTTCCCATCCTCCCTCCATACATACCCATAAAAAGTACAACTATATCATCAAGGTATGGAAGCAAAACTACATATATACAAACAGAAATTTGAGCATGAGGAGGTGGGTTATATTCCCACATATGGTATTAGCACAGTGCATCTCCTGCCTGCATCACATCAAGGTATGGTAAGTGGTTTCCCCACCACTTACTTGTTGTGCATGTCATCTCACCATGGCTGAAAGTGTGAGATATGATTGACGCTATGTGATTCATTTCACTAGTTTCAATCCCACTTCTTCACCCCTGTGAGCATCACCCGATGCAATGAGTGCTAAGTGGACTATTCAAAAATCATGGGAAATTAGTCACTTACGACTACCTCTCATGGAAATAGTCATAGATGAATGACTAAATTAACGCATTTGAATCCTAAAAATGATATCTAATATAATGTACTACGGAAACCACTCATACTTAAAATACTAAGAGTAAAGGGACCTCTTCTTGAATGGTTCATGAGGCACAATAGTTTCTAAGGTTTTGCAAATGGAGTAGCAAGCTAAGTGGGCTTGATTGTGGGGAAAACTCCACAGTTAAGCGCGCTTGAGCTAGAGGAGTTCTGGGATGGGTGACCTCCTGGGAAGTCCTGGTTACCGGGTGCAAGCCTTGGAAGTGATGATTGACACTATGTGATTCATTTCACTAGTTTCAATCCCACTTCTTCACCCCTGTGAGAATCACCTGATGCAATGAGTGCTAAGTGGACTAGTCAAAAATCATGAGAAATTAGTCAGTTACGACTACCTCTCATGGAAATAGTCATAGATGAATGACTAAGTTAACGCAGTTGAATCCCAAAAATGATATCTAATATAATGCACTATGGAAACCACTCATACTTAAAATACTAAGAGTAAAGGGATCTCTTCTTGAATGGTTCATGAGGCACAATAGTTGCTAAGGTTTTTCAAATGGGGTAGCAAGCTAAGTGGGCTTGATTGTGGAGAAAACTCCACAGTTAAGCGTGCTTGAGCCAGAGGAGTTCTAGGATGGGTGACCTCCTCGGAAGTCCTCGTTACCTGGTGCAAGCCCCGGAAGTGATGATTGACGCTATGTGATTCATTTCACTAGTTTCAATCCCACTTCTTCACCCCTATGAGCATCACCCGATGCAATGAGTGCTAAGTGGACTATTCAAAAATCATGAGAAATTAGTCAGTTACGACTACCTCTCATGGAAATAGTCATAGATGAATGACTAAATTAACGCAGTTGAATCCCAAAAATGGTATCTAATATAATGCACTACGGAAACCCCTCATACTTAAAATACTAAGAGTAAAGGGATCTCTTCTTGAATGATTCATGAGGCACAATAGTTGCTAACGTTTTGCAAATGGGGTAGCAAGCTCAGTGGGCTTGATTGTGGGGAAAACTCCACAGTTAAGCGCGCTTGATCCAGAGGAGTTCTGGGATGGGTGACCTCCTGGGAAGTCCCGGTTACCCGGTGCAAGCCCCGGAAGTGATGATTGACACTATGTGATTCATTTCACTAGTTTCAATCCCACTTCTTCACCCCTGTGAGCATCACCCGATGCAATAAGTGTTAAGTGGACTATTCAAAAATCATGAGAAATTAGTCAGTTACGACTACCTCTCATGGAAATAGTCATAGATGAATGATTAAATTAATGCAGTTGAATCCCAAAAATGATATCTAATATAATGCACTACGGAAACCCCTCATACTTAAAGTGTGAGAAATGTTTGGTGCCTTTGGTATGCACCCATCATGAAAGAAAATCTCCCTTTGCATAACAAGGGAGTGGCCAAATTCAGACATTTTAGTGGCCCAATGTTTGCCATGAGATTTACAATTACATTACTCCTCCTTGGAGTCATGGCCTGCATAAACATGGTGAAAGAATATGAAAAATCAAAAAATGAAACTTTATTTACATGATCAAATCCTTCACCAACAATGTCTCTCATACACATGGAGTTGTGCATGGGTCTTTCTTCTCTTTCCAAAGAAGGAAGAGATGGCTGAAATAACTCTGGCATAGATTCACATGGCTGCCCCAACTCCACATAGTTCATGCATTCTTGAAAATGCTGATGCAGTTCTTCTTTCAAACCTTCTCAATCAAAGCTCCTCATAATGATGTTGTAGATCCTCATGGAATGCATATGGCTGAAACAAAACTCTTTGTATGCTCCTTGTAGTAACTTTTTCTTAAGCTTATAAGCTCTAGAAAAGAAGATCCTACCATCATGATAGATGACCCCTCCTTGGACTAAGTAGCCCTCTTCATGTAGCTGGTCATCAAGTATCATACAAGTGTGAAGATATTTGGAATAATCCACTAGAATTTGGGATTTCCAATACAAATCTACACTGCTCAACAATGACAGTGTTGATGATGCATCAATAGAAATGTCTGTCATGTTGCTGCTCTTCTCCTTGACATATCATATGCCAAAGGTGTGTGTTGGAAGGTTGTTCCTTCCATTCTTCTTCTCCCATAGCGCAGATCTAGAAATGAGAGTGGGTGATGATGATGATAAGGGAGAAATATTTCCCTTCTTCTTGAGCTTACCCAAGTCTCCCAGTGCTATAGCTTTGTCTTCAAGTGCTCCAATCCCTCCTGGATCTAAGTTTGGAGCAGAAAGTTGTGAGGTCTTCCCCACAAAACCTGAATCAGGTGGCCTCCTAGGTGGTTTTCCACTAGATAAGAGTGTCCCATGCAGAAATATCATGAACATAATAGATGGGACAGTGAGGTCCTTGCTTCCACTGCACAAATCCATCTCTTTTTTCTGTGTGGAAGTGTTATGTGAGGGGTAATTATGCATGCCTTCGATCATGTGAGGTTCACCACTCTTCTTGTCCACCCATTCCATTTGCAAAGCCTCCCAATCAGTGGTGACTTTCCCCAAGTAATCAACCATTGAACACCCATGATAACGTTGGTGTCTGGTATGTCAACTACAAAAAAGTGATCCACCAAGGTGTAGGATCCCATGGTGAATGAAAGTGATGGGACATAATGCATGCATTGCATTGTTCTATCTCCTGGGACCAAAACAGAGAATCCCTCAAAAGTATCAGTGGGTATTGCCCTCCTTTGCACAAGATGGGAATCAATGAAATTGTGGGTAGCCCTAATGTCAATCAATACAGAAACCCTCTAATTCATAATTGAACCTTGAACTCTTAAGTTCAAGTACTTAGGTACTCCGCTCAAAGATGCAAGAGTTCCTCCAATAGGAGCAAATGCTCCATTTCCATCTCCTGATGGTGTTGGATCTCCTTCAACATTATCAACGTTGTGACCTCTTATTGGTTCATAATCTTCATCATCTTCAAGATCTGAGAAGACCTCTATGTAATGTGCTTTACCAGTAGCACATCTATGTCCAGGTACCCATGGTTCTTGGCAAGTGAAGCATAGATTATTCCTCCTTAGATCTCTCCAGACTTCAATATCAAGAGAATTCTTGAATGAGATCTCCTTGGAAGGAGTAGCTTTCTCTTCTCTTCCTTTAGAAGGAAAAGAGGGCTTGTTCTGAAATTTTTCCTTTGCTTTTGGCAAATAATATTGAAGGTCTCTAGCCCTCTCAATGGCATCATGCAAGGTAGTGGGCTTGGTAGACTTTACCAACCCATGAAGAGGTTCATCTAGACCATCGATGAACATGTGCACCCATCTTACTGCAGACAAGTCAGGAACCATAACAGATAATCTCAAAAATTTAGAAATGTAATACTTTGTATTACCTGATTGCTTCAACCTTGCAAGGTTCATGAAAGGTGCTTCTGGATCTCTTCTATCAAATCTTTCCACCACCCTTCTAATGAACTCTAAATAGGCATTCACATTGGCATGACCCAATGTAGACAAGCCATGGAACCACCAGTCATGTGCTTCACCTTCAAAGTGCAGCGCTGCAATATTGATGGCTTCCATCTCTGGGACCTTGTTCAACTGAAAGTAGTTGTCAAGTTTTTCTACCCATGCCTTGGCAAAACACTTGGATGACCCATCAAAATTGGGTAGAAATAATTTTCCCATAGAGTGATGTCGATCATGATTCTGAGTGAATCCACCATCTCTATGTTGATGCCTTGGTATTCTTTTGTCCTTAAGGTGACGAAACTCTTGAAAACTTAGCTAATCCTTGAATCTCTGATTTTGAGACTCATATTATTCAAAGTAGTCTTCAAGGGATGCTTACTCTTGTAACCCTTCATTTCCCGTAGCAAAAAAGGTAGGCATGGTAGAACGTTGGGAAACTTGTGGTTGATTCACTGGTTGATCATTCCAGTGGTGAGATATGCCAGAGCTTTCTCCAAGATGGAATATATTAGGAGATTCTTTAATTCTATCCATTCTCATCTCTTTGATCTCTCTAGCAAGATCTTGCATGGTTTTCAAAATGGTATTTTCAAACTCCTTTCCATCTTCATCACTTCCAGATTCAGGGGCTTTACCCTTATCTTGATTATCAATTATGTAATCAAATTTCTTCTGTCTTCTTCTTAGATACCTCTTCTCTCTGTCAGTAAGAGGCTCATCTTCTTCTGAATACATATTAGCTTCTTAAGAAAGCACAAACTATGCCAAGATGATCACTCTGATAACACTGTAATATCCCAAAATGGGAACAACAACAATATTAAACAATACTGCTTCAGAAATAATGCAGTTCAACAAGGTAAGAGAAGGAGGCCAATATGGAGGCCCAAATTTACATATACATCAGCAAATTAGATTTACAATGAGACCCATACAATGTTTAATAGGAAATAGAAGACTAAAATAGAAGAAATCCCTCAAAAGAGGTGTTGTAAACACATGTATTCACTGCAAAAAGGCTTGACAGTGTTATTTTATAGAGCATACAACAACTGTAGATTACAACTTAGATCTAGAGAAAAATGATGCATGAAAATTCAGATCTATGACAGATCCATACACTATAGAGTCTCTACTTTACATACCCCTTGGGGTTCTCAGCAATACATGAAGCACATGGAGTATATCTGAGATCTTCTGCAGTAGATCTGCAATATGATTCATAATTTCTGAAGCAAATATAGGAGTATTCAGATTAGATCTGAATATGACATGGAATAGATAAAAAATCCATGGATCACCATAGTGAAGGGAAGATTCCCAACACCAGAGATCTCTCCTCCAAAATTATGCCAAAACACTTTGCAACTTTACACTTGCAAATAACGTAGTACTAGAAGATGGACTACACTGTAGACTTTAAGAGCAATTTGGCCTGATGCCATGGTATGGATATGAAACTCCAATGATCCAATACACTCTTGCCAATGGGATAGAAGGCTTTCCCACTGAAAAAAGGCACTAAAATGGCCTAGATCTTAGTAGATCTAGACTCCACTTGCTATAGCTTACAAGGACAACCAAACCCTCAACAGGATCTGCATTGTAATTGGAAGGTGAAGCTTGGTCAAATGCCTGAAAGTGGACAAGATCAGCAAGACTCTTCTAAGAGGCCTCTCAAGGAAAGAGGTGAGATTCCTGATCAGGAACACCCAGTGCTAAACAACACTATTCTTAACTAAACAGCAAGAGAATGATATATGTCTAAACATATAATATATTCAGAAATATAACATATTCAACAACCTTCTTCTGTTGTCCTCCTCTTCTTTTTATAAGATAGAAGTCTTGCAAAACCATAAAACATCACAATGATTTAGCTTCTTTCATATGTGCCACCTCCAACTAAGACTACACTCTGCATCAATGAGGTTCATCCCCTCTAGGCAGCAATGTTGATCTGGTCATGGTTGACCCAGTCAAATGTCTCAATCCCTTTCACACATAAGGGTGTTTTATTAAGATGGCCCAGATTTATCTTTGTTCACATGGGGCATTGATTTATTCACTGTTTTAGGAGTTTTAATTGTCCTCATTTACACATTTATTCATGAAACAGGAAAATAAAACAAAATTGTATATTCCCATTAGCTTGGGCTAATTGGGAATATTACATGTGGTCCCGTTTGGGTAAATTGGTACATCAATCTTCCCAGGAACATAACTTTGGCATACGATCTTCGTTTGATGAGCTCAATACCTCGTTATAAAGATATATCCAAGGAATACAACTTTTGATGTGAACAACATCGAAGGTAATTCCATTTTTCTCTTGATTTTCCAAAAAAAACGTCGTTTAGGGCCTCAAAATGGCTCTGGAATTTCAGGACCCGAAAAAAATGCTAAAAATAGTAAGTTGTGCTAAAAGTGAAAAACTGAAAGAATTGATGGTGGGGGTTCAAATGGAATAGTTGGGTGGAAAAAAATATCCACCTGGATCATTAGGGCCTCAAAATGGCTCTGGAAGTTCAGGACCTAAAAAACTACTAAAAATAGTAAGTTGTGTTGAAACTGAAAAAATGAAAGAACCGATGGTGGGGATCCAAATGGAATAGGTGGGTGGCCACCAATATCCCCTTGGATCATTCCCCCCCTCTTAGAAAGTAATTTTCCCCATTGCGTTGAGTTCCTCCATGAGATGAGGCAAATTCTGTTGAACTTGGTATTGGATTTGTCGAAGATGTCATGGACCTACTGGATGCGTTCAATCAACTTGGTTTCTTTATCAACCTCATATTGTATATGTGTGGATTCTGTCTATGTGGCCACATGAGATATGGAAAAATAAAACGACGACATGCCTGGGGTCAGATCAATGGATTGCTTGACTTGACAGTGTAGAGGAGCCTCTGTGGGTGAGGAGAAAATGTCCCCATATTCCTCCACGACTTTTTCTATCTGCTGTTGCCATGGAGAGGAACCATATTTCTAGGTTGTGGCCACAATATTCTTCTTTCCATGTGAGTGAATTTTAATGCAAATAAATTTCCTCGTTTTGGAAACAAGCTTACTACATTGTTTTGTAGTAGTCAAAGAGATAGCAAGAAGCAATACTACCTCCGGTATCCTGTACAATTTATTTCCCAAAGTAATAACAACATAACAAGGCCTAGAATCATACACATCATGTGGCTTCCACAAGTATGGTTGGCCAAATAATACATCAGACACATCAAGAGGAGCAACATCAAAAAGTACCTCATCTGTGAATGACTTGATGTTGTATGGAAGGCGACACTGCTAGTGGATGCGGAGATATATTCCTTGTTGAAGCCACCCAATGGTATATGGCTGTGGATGTGCTATGGTCGGTAGGCTGAGCTGCTTCACGACCTCTACTGAAATGAGGTTCTTTTGGTTTCCTCTATTGACAAGGAATTGCAGTGGAGAACCCTTCACCCACATTTGCGAATGGAAGAGGTGCTCTCACTCCCCTGGATCCTTGGGATCCTCCCTCTGGAGCTTGGTGGTGGCAACAATGGCATTGGGATAAACATTAATTATTTTCTTCCCTTTGTCATTTCCCCTTTCTGGTTTCGAATTAGGATCAGAACATGCATCTGATTCGGTTGCCTTTAGTTCGACCACCAACGACTGTTTGGCCCAACACTCATTTGTGCTGTGAGTGGAACTATTATGACATTCACATCACTTCCCCATGTCCTTATTTGGATTTGTGGTGCTGTTATGAGTGACCCCGCTTTTTTTTTGCCCCTTTTTCTATGGTTTGAGATTTTCCTTTCCCTCGCTTCGGATTCACGAATCCAAAGTCTCACTTCTTCTACTTAAATTTCTGCTTGATCTTGATGGCATAGTGATATGTCGTGCCAAAAGAGGTAATGTTGAGGAACTCCATTTCCTCCTAAATGTATCTGTGCAAATAGTTGTTGTACTTAAGCACCAAATGTCTCTCTAAATCTTTAATACCCAACTTTGTGCACAGGGTATGGAACAAATTCGTTAGTTCGTGCACATCTTAATCCATTTGCTGCCACATCATGGTCCATTGGATGTACTTGTCCTCATAGCTCTCGACAGGGTAATATTGTTCCTTGATTCCGTCTTAGAACTAATTCCAAGTGGGTACGATCAAGAATAGAAAGGGTTCCCACTCATCCTTTTTCTCACAGTAGGTTTCCCACCAGTCTTTGACATGGGGGGCAACTTTGAGGAGTAAAAAGGTAATATTTTCTCGATCAGAGAAATAATGGACTGATAAATACCCTTCCATCAAATTCAACCATCTATCTATGATGTCTGCATCTATATGGCCTTCAAATACAGGAATGTTGAATCTGACTTGTAACTTGAAAGGAGTGGCGCCTCCATAGTGGCTGCTGGATATAGCTGCACCGTTGATGGGCAGCAGTTGAAGGATTTTGGAAAATCTATCCATCATCATGTTCCTCTGTTTCTCGAGGGCCTCCTTGATCAATATTTCGATAGGATCTCCTGTTCCCTTTTCTTTCTTTTCTTTCGCCATGGGAGGTCATTAGGGTTTGGGAGGCTTATCTTGCAAGGGTTCAACCAGATTGAGCCCTAGCTCCTTATACACTGACCTCGTTGGGGACATGCAAAGAAAGACAGAGAAAAAGTAGACTGTTATGATACCACTAATCTAGATTTATACAGAAACACAATAATATACAAAAATAAACATAAATATAGATATGCATCGAAAATAAAAATTCATTTCGTTAATATCAAATAACAGAATTATGCTTACAGACATAATGGAAATAACTAGCTAGGGCATTGGTAGCTTATCTATGAGAAGAGATGTGGTGGCTACATGCCTCTGAACTGTGTTACAATGAGGCTTGAAGGCCTATTTATTGTTGAGAAACAATGGAAAACCCTAAACATCGAAAAACCTAACCCTAGGAGATGAAGCACCAAAACTGTGGGCCCCTTTTGGGTAAATTGGTACATCAATCTTCCCGGGGACGTAACTTTGGCACACGATCTCTGTTTGATGCATTTAGTACCTCGTTAGAAAGTTCAATCTGAGGAATACAACTTTGAATGCGAGAGACATCAAAGGAACTTCCATGTTGCTCCCGATTTTCCCAAAAAATGTCGTTTAGAGCCTCAAAACGGCTCTGGAAGTTCAGGACCCAGAAAAATGCTAAAAATAGTAATTTGTGCTGAAAATGAAAAACTAAAAGAATCGATGGTTGGGGTTAAAATGGAATAGGTGGGTGTCCACCAATATACACTATTGGTATGTATTAATCTCGATTAAATTACTAAAACAATACACATAAATTATCAATCTAGGGACGTCTTTTATTTCAATGACTGTTGCATTGTCTGTACCGATACATCAAACTAGAAGCAAATCCAAATAAAGGAAATCATTGTTGAATTAAATGTTGGAAATAAATCACTCATGTAGAAATAAAATCATCTACAAAACTTTGAGAACACCTCAATTAATTTGTTCTAGCGCACCACACAACAATTACCCGGCTGGTATCTCTAATCTACACGTGTAATAGCATATAAAGTATTGGAATTGAAGCAGATCTATTCACAACTAAAACAATAGCAACGACACTTCCACTGATATACAAGTCAATATAAATATATATACACAACTACCTTGACAGCTGCAATCCCTGCTAAAGAGGAGGGCCCTTCCTCCCTAGTAGGGCGCAGGTAGAGAAAGAACTTATCAGAAACTAAATCGGATGATGCATGTAACAACAAGAACATGATAACTTGTATTAATATGATCAAAGTTATAGAGCCACCTTTCGACCTCAAGGGTCGAGAAATATATAGTGGTTACATCTCAGAGAAACGAGGGATGGATCAGTCATGCGAATCTTATGATTCTTATGTTGATCAAAATAGAATACATATGGTTATAGCCACTTCTTAATAAAATTTTGACTCAAAAATTATAGATTACAATCAAAACTGCCTAGAGGCTATTATCCAAAAATAAAATACTTAACAACTTCTACAGCTATTGTGATGGCAGCTCACCTCACACAACCCACAATCTTCACTTCTATTGCATATAAAACTGCATTCCAAATTTTTTTCAAATAATTTTAAATCTGGGCAATTTCACAACATTGATGCAGAAGAAATTTTCTTCATTCACTGGTCATAAAATCAACCAACCCAGATTTTCTCATCTATTTGTGGAAGCTTCACTTTCGACCATATAATAAGAACCCATTCATTATATTCGAATTAACATTCAATAATATTTCAACTTAAAACTCCAAAGTCAAAACTATTGCCTATTTCCCATTCGAATTAACATTCAAATAACTCAATGGAACTCACTCTCATCAAATATATATGTCCATGACTTGTCATAATATATATCAACATTCCCCAAATCAAATGTTACAAACATTAATAAGCCTTGGACTTATATTAAGACCCCAACAAATATTAAAATTTGTTGGGTCCCCCAACAATCATACCCCATCGCATTCACTATATATAAGAACGCTCAACATAACAGCGTTAAAAAACCCACAGCTTCAAGTGCGAGAACCCTTGGATCCTTTTGCCTCCATGATCCAACAAAAATCGCGTTCATTAATTTCCGAAGGCTACCACTCCAAAATTACGCGATAAAAATGGTTTTAAAATACCGCCTCGGGACACGCGTCACTCAAAGAATGATATCGCGTTCCATTTCAAAGAAACTACTTACCATTTGCAAGCCACGCGAAAACCATATGTGGTTTTCCCCAAAAATTCTTCACTTCAAATTTCGCCCTCAATTTTGCGCCTTCGGTCTCAACCGATATCAATTTAACAAATAACGTTTCAATATAAAACATGCTCAATGATTTGATACAGACATCGCTTGCATTTTCCATCAAGAGGCTAAAACTCATCGACCTCGTGTGGCTCTTCACACAGAACTAAGACAATGCAATGCATGAACAAAGAACTGTATTCAAATGCGTCCAACTTACGGCAAGCGCATATATCAGAATCGCCCTTTCTGTTGTTTATAATTGAACAAAACATGCATCGATTCAGTCGATTTTAATAAAGGAACCAGGGTTCGATCCTTTTCAATACGACTTCAACCTGCATGCCTTTAAATATGCAGCTCGGTGGGTTACACAACGAATCCACCTTCAATTATTGTCTTGGATTGCACTACACCATTTCTTGTGGTTCCACCCTTAATCTAAGCATATATCTGCATGCTCATGCGTATTAAACGCTTAATTCACCTCAGCATCTTGGCATTTCTACCATGGATTGACCCTTCGATCCGATGTCAACTCCAACGAACAGAGTTTCAATACACACATAATAATCAGAGGGTTAAAATCATTGCGACCTTCATCATCAATTCTCTATGTTGTAACCATAACACTAAAATCAGTATCGATTCTTGTAAATCAAGTACAACAACTTTTCACATAGACTCTTATCAATATCAGAACTGATATCTGGTACAATCAGAACTTCTTCACACAAAATAAATGCGTACTTAATTTATATAGAGATGACATGGATTCAATTTGCATTCGGGAAACATAAGCTTTCAAGCAGAAACTGGCACTCTCCTTGCAATCAATTCAAAACATAACCATATCTGAACCCCTCTTTCACAGAAATTCGATTCATTCCAGAATGCACCCAACTTATCATATATAAATTGAGACATGCAATTAAATGCTTTACTGGAATCGATCCTTTCAGTGATCGATTCACCCAATTTGCAAGTAAAACTAAAACACACACGGTCTCATACACGAGTCTAATTGACCCTGAATTCCTCTGCATAAATAAAACTCAATTAATTAAAAAAACTTACTTCCTCTGTGGCCTGATCTTCAATTCGATGTCCCTTCTGTCCTCACTACTCTGCCTCCTAAACAACTATCCCTCCTATCTGCCTGTAGGCTTACATTTATACAAAATACTAAGGAATCAATTCAGTTTCCCTAACAGCTCACCCAAGACTCTTGGAATTCTCAACATCCTCAATTTAGACTCAATCCCTAAAATAACTGAAACTGATCCTAATTCTACTGTCTCTTCACATTCCTAACTAATCACCTTCCCCTCATGTTCTCTAATGGTTCGAGAACATTTAAAATTCCTCACTATTTTATTCAAAATACTAATAATTACATGAGAATTTAGAAACATAAGACCCCCCTATGTCTTATAAAAATACAAAGTATTTCTTGAGCCTAATGCCCCTACATCAGACTCCCAAGGTTAAAATTGATCATGATCTCCTGATCATGTGCCTTCAATCCTTGTCTTCGTGGATCCCATAATTTGCTTTGCTGCTATCCAACGACTGCATTATTCTCCAACTGCACTTCTCCAGGTTTCCATATCTTGTTCTGCAAATTACCACCAGCTATACTTTCACATTCTACTCTGGTCTTTACTCTGCTAATATTCCTCTGCTTTCTTGCTGTTGTCTGCTACTTCTGAGACACCTTCATCATCAGTCTTCTGATGTTTTCAATTTCTATGTCTAGCCTTTCCTTTGACTGGGATTTACTTTGCCCACTGCTGCTACCTCCAATTTCTGTTTGTATACTAGTAAGAAAAATTAATTTTAACAAACTAGTATCTGCTCCTTTCACAACTTCAGACATCTTTACTCCAGTGCCTGCAATTTCTTCCTCTTGTTCAAAAGTCCTCAGCAAACATTTCAGCCATCTCATTTGTACTTGTCTCACATCATTAGTATGATGCAATTCAGTTTCAACATATCCCTCTTCTTCCTTGACAATCTTCAGTAATTTTCTTTCATATCCTTGATTGATTCTAGCAATCAAATCGAGTTCTTCAAACTCTGCATTTTCGTCTTCTATTAGAATATAATTCTGATTTTCCATCACTGTAGTAGTTCCACAAGTCTGTCCTCTAATCTTCTCTTGGCTATTCAAACAAGCCAACTCCTCCTTGTCACCAATAGTAACAAGTTTCTACATGACTGTTTCACCTCCCTTCAAGACAATCCCAAGAGATGGATTGTCTCCTGCAATACCTATAACCACAATCAAATTGTCAGTTTCAAAATCACAAGACCCAATGGCCTCAATTGATGATCCAGTCACCAATTCTTCTCTCTATATTTCCAAGTCTTCTTCAGGACTCAGAAAATATTCACTATCTTTCTCCTCAGCTTCTAGAGTTATCTCCATTGTTCCAATCACCATGTTAAA
Source organism: Pinus albicaulis (assembly GCA_034641835.2). Lineage (NCBI taxonomy): Eukaryota > Viridiplantae > Streptophyta > Pinopsida > Pinales > Pinaceae > Pinus > Pinus albicaulis. Next base: position 916,978,522 of record CM076576.1, read on the forward strand.
ATGATGATCCTTCCCTATGTTTTCAGCTAACATAGTTTCCTTCTTATTAACTTTCCTGAAAATTTCCATTTGTTGTTCTTCTTTGCCTGCATAATTAACACATGAACGTTCAGCACTGAAATTACAAGGTCTCAATACTTCTTCCTCCTATAACAACACATAAGTATGTTGTTCTGATTTTCCTTCCAATTCCTCTGTCAGCACATCAATATGCTGATTTGCATCCCCCATGAGACTGTCAACTAGTCTCTCCTTCTTTCCATCACCTACTTCATGAACATTATTCATGAAAACCTTCCTGCCCTACTTCCTCAGCAATTCATCCTGTGCATAGGTCCTCTTTTTCTCCAATTATCTTCTATGAAAATCCAACCTTCTATACAATTCAACAACTTCAATTGGAGTAGATTTTGGGAACCTCACACGACCTTTTATACCTTCACTTGTTCTTGACCGACCATTAGATGGTCCTTCATCTCTTGCCTCAATATTCTCATTAGACTCCTTTGTCTTCAATTCCTCCTGAGATCTTGCTATCTCAGCATTGATCTGAACAGATTTTAGATTCAATTTCTCCTTCTCAACAAACTTTAAAGCTTGTTCATCTCCCTGTGATGTACCTGCAAACATACACAACTCTTTAGTTTTAAAACCACAAGACTATAGAACCTGTAATCACCTCACAATTGTCAGATTAAAAAATACAAGGCTTTACATCATCCAGCTGATCTGGACTTGTCCAATAACTCAGGAAATCATCAATGATATCCTCTTCAGCAAGACAAACTTCTTGCTATATTAAACCTTCACCATGGTTCATAAGATATTTTACAGATCTCCATTCTTCATATGTACCCTGTTCTGCTTCACAAACATAAACTTCTCTTCTCAACTTAGCTGCTCTGAGTTCTACACATTCCAACTGCACATTCCTCCTCTGTTCAAGCTTTCTCAGCTTTTCTGCAAATTGCATGTTCTCTTGCTGTTCTCTTCTCTGTTGTAGCCTTGGCCACTTTACTCTCTTCTTCATGAGCCAACCAACTCTCTAGCTTTCCTCTATCATCATCTTCAGTTTGTTAAACTGTTCTCTGACCTCAACTACCTCTTTCCAATATTCTGCATCAGTCAATTTCTTCCTCGTTCCATTTGTCTTGGCATCTTCTTTCTCTTTTCTGTTGTGACCTCTCTCAGAACTTCTACAATATCTGCTATGACTATCAGTAGCCATCCTTTTCTCCATGAGTTCTTCTCTCGCAAGATGCACTAAGCCTCTGCAACAGCAAGCTCTCCTGCTGCCACTTACCTCACCAATCCTTTCCTCCGGATCTGGGCTCTTGGCAAGTATTGGTCCCCTGTCTACTAGAACCTTATGAGCTTCTTCACTGCTCTCTCTAGGCTTCACTCTGCAACTTTTAGAACTCATTCAACCTCTGTTGAATTTCCTCAAGGTTCTGCCACACTTTCTTCTTCACTTTAGAATCCTCTGCTAGACTCTTTCATCACTGCTCTCAAATCTATGATCTGCTTTTGCTAAGATTTCTTCAATTTCCTGCAATCTGAATTATGCAAAAAATTCTTCAAACCAGAGTTAAAAACTGCTCATCGATTCACCTTCTCTTGAGAACAACGATTATTCACTCTAAATGTTGTGTAACCAGCTCCAAAAATAGAAGAAAAAGAGATATGAACGCCTTAGAAATAAGCCACTTCGAGGGGGCAACCTCCAATACATTACATAAATGAACAATTCTTGGATGATACAATTTACAAAACCTCCTTTCTATATATGGGAGTCCATGGGGCCATAATGTAATCCTAGTGGGCCACAATGTAATCCTAGCCGACCTAAAAATAATAATTTAAGGGCACAATAATAACAAAATGGTGGTTACAAGGGTGCAATAATAACAATAAGGGGGTTACACTAACAATAATAAGGGACTATACTAGTAATATAGGGACCTAACATGCCCCTCTCCTTCAAAAAAGTGTTGTCCTCAACGCTTGAGTAGCTCTGGGTGCTTCTGTATAAAATTCTCATCCTCCCATGTAGAATCTTCAGTGGGTAAGTTCTTCCACTTGATGAGATACTCTGAAATTGATCGATTCCGTAGTTATCGAGTTCTTGTTTCCGTGACCGCTTCCGGTTCCAATATGATTTTTCCTTCCTCATCAAGTTCTGGCAATATTGTTTGAACAAATACCTAACTTCCACAGATGATATTTCCTCAAATATTGCGAACCAAGATCTGAAATTTTTAGACAACCTTCCTCAAGATTTCAGCTTCGCACCCTAGAAATTTCAGCTTCTGAAGCTTCGTAGAAAAAAAGTTATAGCGAAAATACCACGATGACCTGTTTGGAGCAGCGAAACCCTAGAATCCCAAACCTCTGATACCAAATGTTGTGTAACCAGCTCCAAAGAGAGAAGAAAAGAGATATTCACGCCTTAGAAATGAGCCACTTCGAGGGGGCAACCTCCAATACATTACATGAATGAACAATTCTTGGATGATACAATTTACAAAACCTCCCTTCTATATATAGGAGTCCATGGGGCCATAATGTAATCCTAGTGGGCCACAATGTAATCCTAGCCGACCTAACAATAATAATTTAAGGGCACAATAATAACAAAATGGGGGTTACACGGGTACAATAATAACAATAAGGGGGTTACACTAACAATAATAAGGGACTATACTAGTAATATAGGGACCTAACACTATCCAACCTTTAGCTGAATATTAGGCTCACTGCCATCACCATCAAAGCCTTGTCTTCATCATATATGCAACCATAATTCTGTAATCATAAATTTCAAATCAGATTTAAAATTATTTTACCTGCAAGATCCCTGCATAATCTTGCTCTTCATTCATTCAGTTCTGCAAATCTTTGTTCACTGCAATTCTGCGTACCATTGCATATCAGATTTTGAAATCTGATCTACTTTCTTCTCTCATCACACATTCAGATTTAATTACCAAAAAAAAATCCTTTACTTCAAACAGAGCCTTTCCTGCTTTGATACCACTTGATGGCGGCTCACCCCGCACAACCCACAATCTTCACTTCTATTGCATATAAAAATGCATTCCAAATTTTTTGCAAATAATTTTAAATCTGGGCAATTTCACAACATTGATGCAGAAGCAATTTTCTGCATTCACTGGTCATAAAATCAACCAACCCAGATTTTCTCATCTATTTGCGGAAGCTTCACTTTCGACCATATAATAAGAACCCATTCATTATATTTGAATTAACATTCAATAATAATTCAACTTAAAACTCCAAAGTCAAAACTATTGCTTATTGCCCATTTGAATTAACATTCGAATAACTCAATGGAGCTCACCCTCATCAAATATATATGTCCACGGCTTGCCATAATATATATCAACATTCCCCAAATCAAATGTTACAAACATTAATAAGCCTTGGACTTATATTAAGACCCCAAAAAATATTAAAATTTGTTGGGTCCCCCAACAATCATACCCCATCGCAGTCACTATAGAGAAGAATGCTCAACAGACCGGCGTTAACAAACCCGCAACTTCAAGTTCGAGAACCCTTGGATCCTTTTGCCTCCATGATCCAACGAAAATCGTGTTCATTAACTTCTGAAGGCTATCACTCCAAAATTATGAGATAAAAATGGTTTTGAAATACCGCCTCAGGACACGCGTCACTCAAAGAATGATATCGCATTCCATTTCAAAGAAACTGCTTACCATTTGCAAGCCACGTGAAAACCATATGTGTTTTTCCCCAAAACTGCTTCACTTCAAATTTTACCCTCAATTCCGTGCCTTCGATCTCAACCGATATCAATATTCTGCACCGTTGATTTCAACCGATATCAATTTAACAAACAACATTTCAATATAAAACATGCTCAGTGATATGATACATACATCGCTTGCATTGTCCATCAAGAGGCTAAAACTCATCGACCTCATGTGGCTATTCACACAGAACTAAGACAATGCAATGCATGAAAAAAGAAGTGTATTCAAATGCGTCCAACTTACGGCAAGCGCATATATCACAATCGCCCTTTCTGTTGTTTATAATTGAACAAAACATGCATCAATTCAGCTGATTTTAATAAAGGAACTAGGGTTTGATCATTTTCAATACAACTTCAACCTGCATGCCTTTCAATATGCAGCTTGGTGGGTTACACAGCGAATCTGCCTTCAATTATTGTCTTGGATTGCGCTGCACCATTTCTTGTGGTTCCGCCCTTAATCTAAGCATATCTCTGCATGCTCATGCGTATTAAATGCTTAATTCACCTCAGCATCTCGGAATTTCTACCATCGATTAACCCTTCAATCCAATGTCAACTCCAACGAACAGAGTTTCAATACACACATAATAATCAAAGGGTTAAAATCATTGCGCCCTTCATCATCAATTCTCTGTGTTGTAATCGTAACACTAAAATCGGTATTGATTCTTGTAAATCGAATACAACAACTTTTCACACAGACTCTTATCAATATCAGAACCGATATATGGTACGATCAGAACTTCTTAACACAAAATAAATGTGTACTTAATTTAGACAGAGAGGACATGGATTCAATTTGCGTTCAGGAAACATAAGATTTCAAACAGAAACTGGCACTATCCTTGCAATAAATTCAAAACAGAACCATATCTGAACCCCTCTTTCACAGAAATTCGATTCATTCCAGAATGCACCCAAATTATCATATATAAATTGAGACATGCAATTAAATTCTTTACTAGAATTGATCCTTTCAGTGATCGATTCAGCCAATTTGCAAGTCAAACTAAAACGCACACGGTCTCATACACGAGTAAAATTGACCTTGAATTCCTCTACATAAATAAAACTCAATTAATTACAAAAACTTACTTCCTCTGTGGCCTGATCTTCAATTCGATGGCCCTTCTATCCTCACTACTCTGCCTCATGAACAACTATCCCTCCTATCTTCCCATAGGCTTAAATTTATACAAAATACTAAGGAATCAATTCAGTTTCCCTAACAGCTCACCCAAGACTCTTGGAATTCTCAACATCCTCAATTTAGACTCAATCCCTAAAATAACTGGAACTGATCCTAATTCGACTGTCTCTTCACATTCCTAACTAATCACCTTCCCCTCATGTTCTCTAATGGTTTGAGAACATTTACAATTCCTCACTATTTTATTCAAAATACTAATAATTACATGATAATCTAGAAACATAAGACCCCCCTATGTCTTATAAAAATACAAAGTATTTCTTGAGCCTAATGCCCCTGCATCATATTGCGATAAATCACAATTGTAGCATAACAACTAGAGGATAGGTCAGCATCAGAGGTTGATGAGATCCAATCAGTAGTACAACTGTAACAACAATTCATCGGCGGTTCTGTATCAACATGGTGTAACAACACACTGTAACAGCACACCTTTAACTACTCCTGTACGCCTTGTGCTATAGATCCTTTTTGCTACAAATAGCATCTTTAAAGACAACAAAAGACCATAGATCTCCTCCAACCATTCATCCTCAGTTAGTCATAAAAAAGACACGATACATCATAATAATTGATGAAATGGAAAGGTAATGAAAACAAGGTGAAACAACACAAGTTAAGATAGAAAGGTAGAAAAAGGAGGCAAAGATAGTCCCAATGGTTATAGTCATGAGGTAAAAAAGGGGAAATGTAGGAAATAAGCACAAAACTGGCACCCAACATCTCCCCCAAACTGAATCACTTGCATGTCCTCATGCAAACTCTCATCTCTCATGAGAATATCTCCGGTGCAGGTCAGTGAGATCATAAGCATCAGTTGTATCTCGTCTACAGACCTGTACCCTTGACTAGCTATCATACTCTGATTCATACTTGTTCAATTTATAATTACTCTGATAATCCTCAATTGGCAGCCAGATCAAAGGGAACTTGAACCTTAACCCAAGCCATGAAGCGCCAAGGGTTTGTACTATCTTTGTGTATGTTGGTACATGTGTAACAACCACCACAAAATTCTAGAATGCAAATGGGTCCCCCTTCAGCAGCTCAACACTACTAGATTTCATGCGTTTCAAAAACCCATTCAAGGCTGAACTCTTCATCACTGAGAACTGATTGAGACAGAAGTTCAAAATCTTTCTTCTATAAGTGGTAGCAGGTTCCCTTATCCCAGGAGTACTCAAAATTCTTCTAAATTACCACCTTAACTCAACGGCCGGTCCTGGTTCTGCCCTGATCCATAATGACATCTTCTCGTCATTAGCATCCATAGATTTGGTGGACAAATACCACTCAATATGATTCTTCATGAAGGACACAAAATCTCGCAACTGCAGATCCCCCATTTAGGAGAATATCGTCACCACCATTTGCATACTCACGTGCTTGCAAATGATATTGTGAAAGAATAACTCACACAACAGGCTTTGCTCGTCAAATTTGGAGGCATGAAAGACATCTAAGAATGTGCGAGTGAAATAACATAGATAAGGTATGTCCTCCATAACAGCTTTCATATGGAACAGGAAGTAGCGCTCCCATAGAAATATGGGGTAGGATGGGTAAGGTCGCCTACACCCCAGCATATTGAGGGCAAGGTCATGAAGTTTTTGCTTATCCATGGTAAGATCCTGAACCTGCTGCTGTAACAACAACAATTGTTTCTCCTGCTTCTTCATATCTTCCTTCCTCTTATAATTATCCCATCATTTCTTCAACTCTTCTTTCATCCAATTTTCATGTAGAGAATTTACTCCTTCCGATGTTCTTTCAGCGAAATAATCCCCTCCCAAAGGGAGATTTCTTCTTGTTTCCACTTCTGCAATTCGAAAATTAACAAGATTTTCTCAGAACTCCATCTCGAGACGGGACCCGACTTTTTTATGCATTCAATATCAACATCAATAATGGGTGTAACAACCTATATTGAATGGGTCTTCTCCACCTCTTTTGTTGGTTCTTGTATAACAGCAACTTCATTAGTGGGTTCTTGTGTATCAGCCCTTCGTTTCTGCCTAGAGTAGCTTCTATGTCCATTATTATTTCTTTTGTAACAGCAGTGGCCTCCACAGGTTCTTGTGTATAGGCCTCTAGGTCAAATACTACAGGAGGCTCTGCTTTAACTGTTGTTTCTTGTGTAACAACAGTATCCTTAGCAGGTTCTTATGTAACAACCTCCTGAAGTTCTGTTTCTATTTCCATTGGGCTGTTGTTTTCCCCACGGACCTTATATCCTGCTGTTGTTATTTCTTGAAAACATTTCGTGCATACAGGTACCAAGATTTCCTTCCCCTTAGATAATATTTGTTTCAACTCTTCATTTTCCTTTCTTAGATTTTCAAGTTCTAAAAGCAGGACATGAGTTTTGTCCTTACCTGATGAGAAGGGTTCTCTTTCTTCTTCTGATACTTCTGCTTCTGTCTGCTTCCTAGTTGTGGATTAAGGTTTTCTAGGAAAGTTAAATTTCACCCTCCTTTTTGGTTGTCTCTCCCCAATTGGTTCATCAGTGGGTTCTTTCCCAATTCTTACCTTGGCAGGCTGAGTCTGGGTTTTCGCTTCTACCTGACTTCCTCCGGAAGTCGCGGTCTGTTTTCCCCGGCTTGTCCTCGGCCCTTTTCGCTTGAATTCTTACCAGCTCCTTCATTGTTGGCTTAGGGCATACAACATGATCAATTTGATGAGTCCGTGATTGGTCACACATGCTTCTGGATGTGATGTTTTTTTTACTGCCACTGCCATATGCTTAATTTTCGCTAATAATTAGAATGGAAGGTTAATATTTTTCTAGTGCCAAAGGTGATTGAATAGAGGGAAGTGATAATTAAAGACAATGGTGGATCTTCCCACACAAGTAATGTATTTGATTAAACCCAAGGCAACATCTGCCCATGGCTGAGGGAGTGATAACCTGTCAATTCCTCTCCATTTCTTCTCCAAATTTTCTTCTCCTTCTAGGAAGTATTCTTTCAAAGAGGGGTCATTGATTTTTCTGTTAAACCACCCTCGTCCCTCTACTAGAAATGTAGTTACTTGGGCAATTACTTCTTCAGTCACCTCAATTTGCAGGCCCCTAACTCGGGTCTGGTGGTTATTCGAATTCTGAGCGAATTCAATTGCAACCACCTCATCCGACCCTTCCAAATTCTAGAAATACTCAATCCATCCGGTGTCTCTAAATACCTAGAAGGCTTCTGGATAGTTCTACAAGGCGTCCATGGAATTCGGCTCATGTCTAATTGTTGGTCCACCCATCTTGTTGTTGTTTCTGAATTCTCTCCTTATTGCTCAACCCACTGTAATGTCACTGCACTGCTTACTTCCTCTCGGCGTCTCTGCTTACTCCAGATGACAGGTTTGAGACAAGGATACAAGGCTTCATTCGAGGATGACAATGGGAGGTGATAGGATTTACGGATTACTGAATCGTACCTCACACAACTCTTCATAAATATCCCTATATGGAAAGTAATGGGTTCTAAGTACACACGCTCTGTTCGACCAAATTTATTCATTATTGATGATTGTGCTATTAATTGGGTGCATGCAGAGTTTATAGTGGTTTATGACTGAAATTTTTTTCAATGATTACAAGATATATCCCCCCTTGCTTTAATGGTGATGGCCACCCACGACCATCACGGGAATATCATTACATTTTCCATTAATAACCAAATCATAAATGATGACGTTACCTTTTGAATGATGTACATGAAGCAACGTGGAGGAGGATTTTGAATTGGCGGTGTACTACTTGTAGTGATCATAGTGGTCATGCTTGGCTAGCACAATTATTGCTTTCATGCGACGAAACATGAGAAACAATGTCCGTGGCTGTCAATTGTTACATGTATAACAACCAAGACAACCTTCAGATTATTTTTCAAAAAACATGATGATTAGGAGAAATCAATACAGAAATAATATCAAATGAATGACATCATCCTGTAAAATGTATCAGGAAGGAGGGATGATGTTTTAGGAAGGGAAAAAAAATGGGTGTAACAGCCACCACAGGAGTGGTTTTCAGCTATTACAAATTGTCTGACTAAGCCCTGGAAAGAGGTTTTCACAGTCATATTTGTTATTTTTGTTTTATTATTATTATTATTTTATTTTTTACTTTTATTTTTATTTATTTTTATGTTGGTTTTTTTTAAAACAGATGTAACATCTACCACAAGGGTGGTTTTCAGCTGCTGCACTTATTGGAATTTCAAATTTCTGGCTACACAGAGGAATGTTCCCCTGCTGGTGTAACATGAAGATCAAAGTCCATGACAATGTTAACAAATGATTTCTTCGAAGTGGGTTGATGATATAACCTTAGATGGTTCCCATTAACCAGTGGCTGTGTCTTAGCACTGTCGATGGTGACCAATTGTACATTCCCATTGTCAAATACCGTGTCTACTTCCTAAGGTCCTAGCCATCTAGTGCAGAGCTTGAATTTGAAATCCTTGAACCTTGAAACATACAAGAGAGCCCAATCTCCTTTCTGGAACTTCTTCTTCTTAATAAACCCATCATGCCATCTAGATCTTTGTTGCTAAATGATCTTTTTCTATTGAATAGCAGCCAACCATTTCTCTTCCAACTCATTGAGCTGGTTCAATCTTTGTTTTTATGTTGTGCTTAAGTCTAGATTGACTTGCAATGTTGTTCTTAATGTCTTTATCTCGAACTATATGGGGAATAAAGGATACTTACCATACACCAATTCATATAGTGATAAGCCTGTAGTATTCCTCCATGTTGTTCTGTAAGCCCACAACACCCCTGGAAGTTTCTCGGCCCAATTTCTTTGGCGGTTGGCTATTGTCTTTGTTAAGATTCCCTCAATGACTTTATTGGTGCTTTCTACTTGACCATTTTATTATGGATGATAAGGTGAAGTGATGCTGTGATGAATTCCATACTTCTCAACCAACTTCTTGATCAAATGATATTTGAACTGAGGCCCTCTATCTGTCACTATCTCCCTGGGTATCCCGAAGCGAACAAAGATATCTTCAAATGGGAAGTTTGAAACAGCCTGCTCTGTAGCTCTAGTTAGTGCCTTTTCTTCGATCCACTTTGTGAAATAGTCGGTACAGACCAATATGTATGATTTTTGCTGTGATGAAGGATTAATTGGCCCTACAAATTCTAGGGCCCATTTCTCAAATGGTTCTATCATTATCTGAGGCTGTAACTACATCTCATCTGATTTCAGAGCTTGGCCCATCCTTTGGCAGCTATCACATCCCTTCACAAACTTCTTGGCATCCTGGAATATGGTTGGCCAGTAATACCCCATTGAGAGTACTTTATATCCCATCCTTTTGTCAGCGAAGTAAGCTCCATAGGGTTCCTCATGATAAGCTTTCAAGATCTCAAATACCTCATCTTCTCTAACACATCACCTAATCTGAAAGTCTGGCCCAGTGTGATAGAGATTTCACTCTATCCAGGAGTAGGTAGCACTCTATTGTATAATCTTCCTCTTTTCTTTGGAAGATAAATGCTGTGGAAATTTTCCTACAACAAGATAATTGGCTATATCTGCATACCATGGTGAGCGAGTAGAGATGGAAAAAATATATTCATCTAGAAAAGAATCCTCAGTGACAGTGCAGCCATCACTTATAGTTAATCTAGAAAGAAAATCAGCAACTACAGTATCCTTTCCAGGTTTATCTAAAATAGTGATATCAAATTCTTGTAACAAAAATAACCATCATGTAGCTCTACCATTAGTAACAGGTTTGTTCATTAAAAATCGAGTTGCAACATGGTCAGTGTACAAATACTTGATACCTGGTGATGTAGTACCAAAATTTGTTGATAGCATGCATTACTGCTAGGAATTCCTTCTCAGTCACTGTGTAGTTGAGTTCTGTTGGAGTTAAATTCTTGCTAATGTAATAAATGACATAAGGTTTTTTTTCTTCTAGCTACCCCAAAACAGCACCCACAGCTATGTCAGATGCATCCGTAGTGATATGGAATGGCAATCTCCAGTTTGGTCCTCGTAAAATAGGTGCTGTTGTTACACAGTTTTTTAACTCCAGAAAGGCTTGCTCACACTTTCCTATCCACACAAATTCCACATCTTTCATGAGAAAATAAAACAGAGGAGATGCAATATTTGAAAAAAATTCTATAAATCTCCTAAAGTATCCTACATGTCCCAAAAAACTACGTACCTCTTTTGGAGTCTTAGGAGTTGGGATTTTCGAGATTACCTCTATTTTTGCAAGATCTACCTTGATTCCATCTGCCGAAATGAAATGTCCCATCACAATTCCCTCAATCATCATCATGTGGAATTTATTCGTGCTCAAAGCAACATTAGTTTGTTCACAACGTTCCATCACCTTTTCCAAATTGACTATTTATGTCTCAAAGACATCCCTGTAGGGTGTAAAATCATACATAAAGATTTCAAGGCAGTCATTCAAGAGATCAAAAGAAAAACCTAATATTGCCCTCTGAAAAGATGTTGGCGCATTACAGAGGCCAAAAGGAAGGACTTTGTATGAAAAATTACCCCATGGGCAACTGAAGGTTGTCTTGTCTTGCTCTTCTGGGGAAATCTATATTTGATTATAGCCACTGAACCCATCTAGGAATGAAAAAAAAAAATTCCCAGAGAGAGTATCCAGGACCTGATCAATGAATGGTAAAGGGAAATGGTCCTTTTGAGTGGCCTTTTTAAGCTCTCTATAGTCTACATAGACTCTCCACTTGCTATTCTTTTTCAAAACTATGACAAGCGAAGACACCCACTGGATGTCAGAAATGGGGTAGATGAAATTAGCATTAAGGATTTTCTGCAATTCTTCTTTCACTATCTCCTTAAGTGTGGGGTTTAGAAATTATATTTGAATAAATCACTTATTCAATGGAGATTAACCCGATTACATATCTTAGTGCATGCATAACACATAATCGCTTCTACCATTAATCGTCACATGCGGAAAATAAAACAAAGCGACAGAACATTAAATCACACACATAGAACGCAGCATGTACGGGGAAAGCTTATAGCTGAAAACCTCGCAGCTATTGTGTATATTATAATGGAGAAATCATGTAACAAAATCAGTACAATACTCCTCACAAGTACTCAGTGCTTTCTCATAAAGTTACACACAATCTAGCTCAGTTTTGAACAGGTTACTGGTGCAAAAATCACCGCCAATTGCCTTGCCTCTTTTGCGCAATCTAGGCCTGTCTATATAGAGATCCAAGGTTCGAATCTCCTTGGCTTGACAGTGCAATCATCAGGGGAAATTCCTCCAAGTGTGGTGCAAATCTCATGCACAACTGATGTCGCCACTGATAGCTAACTCCACCCTTTCATCTACCTCTTTCACTGGTCTCCACTGAACTGATCATGCACTGTAGTGAAGTGATGTGTTCTTGAGTTGAATAATGAGTTACTAATTAATGAATTAAATAATATTTAATTCACTCCACTCATAACTAGTTGATTAGCTAGTTAAACTAATCTCAACCAGTTCAACTAAATTAAAACGAACACAACTCCACTAGCTGTCTCATTAACTCCACCAAACTTCTGCCACTGAAGTCCTAACTGAAGTCAACCATGCATGATGCCATCAAACCCTTGGGAATAGCGTAATTCCTCTGTCAGATGCATGAGCCACTTCCAAGGCTCGAACTGAAGTGCTCCAAGAGAGTAAAATGCTGTTTAGAGTCCAAATATTATTAAGGGTAAATAATATTTGACTTCCCTATTTTTAGGATAGGCAGTCTAAAAATAGACTTCGACCTCTTCGACCTAAAAAATAGAGTCTCATCTATTTTTACCAACATGACCAATGCTCCAGGAATCTCAAACTGGAATCCCCGAACCATGCTCCATATGTCTAAAAATAGACTTTGCGCGAGAATTTGCCTGCGGGCCC